>DWQX01004109.1:0-15834 GCA_018245475.1 Pharmacophagus antenor
TGTTTGGTTTTAATGTAAAATACAAATCCTTATATTTGAAAAGAATATTATAATAATATTGAGTTATTAAAAATATCTTATTGATATTTTTAATAAATGGCATGTAAAATGGCATGTGCTTCTCAGGTATTATTTACCTGAGAAGCACATGCCATTTTAATTCACTCACCGACATATCCAGTATGTTTTTTTGAGTCCCACGACACCCCATGTGGGGCTTCAGCAGTAACATGCACCTCCAAAGTAATAGAATCATCTTTTATATATCCCTTTTCAGGGTCCAAAACATCATTCCATGACATAAAATGAGAGAATCCCCAATCATTTTCCTTACTAAAAAAAAATTAAACCATAACATTAAGTAATTACTGGGCAAAAACAGGATGCATTTATTTGTTAGAATTATATAGTATTTCACATTTCAAAATTTCATTTGTTGGATTTTTTAATAAAAGAAATATCCATGAATCCTGATAGTTAAATATTATTAAATAAACGAGATATTTAGAGCTTATTTAACTGACACACAATATAAAAAACCTCTTTGGTTCAAGTAAGAACATCAAAATAAAAAATTGTAAAATAACTATTAATACACAATAACAAACCTGTAAAACAAATGTTGTATTTTTCTAAAGAAGGGCTCTGTGTCTGGTTTTTGAGAAATGAGCCTCAATTCAGCCATTGCATAGCATGACCAGCTTGAAGACTCACTCTCCCCATTACATTGCAGAAAGAAACCTAATGATTTTTGTTGTTGACGATCTGGGGAAGGTGCTTGCCTAGGCATCACCATGATTTTCCATGGCAAATTGCGGACGTAACAAGGTGGTGAGAGTACAGAGTCTTTTAGACTTCTAAAATTTTGTACTGTATAATGGAAAGTAGCTTCGGAACGCGCCTCATCATCTTCCATTTCAGCATCAAGACATGCCAGCTGCTGGTCATAATTACATAATAATAAATGCAATCAAACAATTTCAAAGTTATTAAGCACATAGTAGAGATCTTAAACTTAAAGAATTTAAAAATGTGTTACATAATTCTATACAAACATTGAAAAAAAATTGGATAAAGGAAAACTAAAACCAGTATTACAGAAAAGTTTTATAAAATTTAAATAAATAATGTAGCAACCAAGTTAAAGAAGGTAATATTTAGATAAACTATTAATCTGCTCAAAGAGAAGAAAGTTTAACAATCACTGAAAACATTTATTTTACATTTGCCTAAAATGTGAAAGATGCTATTTATATGATAAAGAAATTTTATTTGTTACTAATGCTCAATAAAAAGTCAGTAACCTTAAAATATTATCACTGTTTAGTCAACATGTTATTAGAAAACTCTGGCACAACTTGAACGTGTTATTTAAAACACTAACAAGTGACACACTAACACTTTATCCAATTGAAGCCATAGTTATAAATGTATATGATGAAAATACTTACATACTTATTACTAACATTACCCATAAAACATTTATTTTGTACTAGCAAACAACCTTTAAATACATATATTATTCTAAAATAAATTAAGTTAGTTCTAAGCACAATAAAACAGTAACCTCCTCTATTTATAAAAATTATAACTTATAAAAAACCATAAAAACTTGACATTTTACAAAAACATAAAAATTATAAATCAATAACTACAAAATAAATTATTTAACTAAAATGTTTTGACTTAATGGATATGACAAAAAAATAGACAAACTAAATTAAAAAACTATTTGTATTGAAAATAATTTCATTGAAAAATAAAACTTTACTTAATAACATCTGAAGCATTATTTTACAGTTATGGCACCAATGATGAACTTATAAAACTACCCCTTAATGAACATTTCTGTAAACAATTTCGATTCATTATGATATAGAATGAAAATTACCGGCATATCTGATGTTGTCTCCTGATTCTTCATGACCTCACTCATCACAACCTCACCATTTGATTCCTTAACAAATTCTTCATCCCAGATCTTTTCAGTAGCTGTGTCTACAGTCTCCACTGAAATTTTAACAAATAAATTTATTTTTGTAATTACTGTATTTCTTGTAACATTTACAATTTATAACAACAGAATAAAATCACTTCTGGCATTTTTACTGCATACAGGAGTAATAAGTTAAGATCATAAAAGCAATATATATAAATAAAAACCTACTTTGGAAGAAATATGTCTATTGTTTTGATGACATTTTATTTTGAAAATAAGTGACATATGATGCATGTGAAGTAATGGATAAAGTAATCTTTTAGTTTAACAGCCAGTGTGGTGATATCATAGACAAAAATATTTGTGTATTAAAAACATTTGTTTATAATAAATATAAACACAAAATCATTAAAAAGTTAGATTATATAAATAGATTATTGATTAATAAATATACTATAAACTACTTAAAATAAATATAAAGCATATGATATTTCAATGAATCAAGATAAAGCAACTTTCTTATTGTAATACATCCTTAATTCATTACCAGCACTAGTGATAACACTGACAACATTGTGTATGAGACTTTTTTTAATGACTGTAATAACTATTAAAAAGTTCATCAATATTAAGTAATTAATTACATAGTATTACATTAATATTAGATCAATCATATAATAGTAATTTTGTATGGACAAATTACCCATGCATATTTAAAACAAAGCAATCTAAATTTAGATTGTACATGATTAACAACTTGCAAATGCATAACAAAGAAAGTGCTTAAGATTGTTTATAATCATAAAATCAGATATGCTATAAATGGATTCTTATTATTGATTTAAACAATAAACACAGTAAGGAAAACTCAGTGACTGAAGTTATAAGAAAAAGTTAAGATGTCTTTTAATCAATTTAAAAAGAAAAATATAAGAACTAGCCAACTTCGTTTCAAGTTTATATTGTGGGAATTTTTTTATGTAGGACAAATTAAAAAGAATCTATCATTGTTTAAACGTGATCTACAGTACAAAAAAAAAATACGTAATAATTAATAGCTAACCTTCTTGTGTCTCCATCTCCTCAACCTGATTTACATTTGAGTCTTGCTGCTGCCTGTCCGCAGCAGGCGTGTGATTCATGTTAGCCGGGCGCGCCACCGGGGACTGTCGCCCACAACTTTTCGAAATTTCCTAAACAATTAGCATCCACTATGAAAAGTTCCAACACGCTTACTTAATTATACAACATCCAATGCCCTTTACTTGCACAGCACATACCTTTAACGCCAGAGGATTACTTCCTTCACACCTACTAAATTTCAACGAACCTTTCTCATCGACTCGTAAGCTCTGTGCAGTGGTGAATTTGTTTCTCTTTAAAGACAAGATGTTAATTTTACAAGAATGTTTACTAGTGGCACGGCCGATGTCTGCAAATTTTAACACAAGGGCCCAATAATAATGTACATTAATAGCACATTCTTAATCTAATAATCATTGCTAGTTCAGTTTTACTTAATCACGGTGTCATACGACAGAGTACAAAATTTGACTCCAGTTTCCGGTTGAAGAAGTATTTTCACGAAAATAAACAAAATGGTGGATGTCTAATTTAATTTCTGGCTTCAAATGTGTGGCCCGGTTTGATCGACGAATGCACCATTTTATCATTCTCTCACATTCACCGTAGAGAAGAAGAAAACGGTAAAACGTACCGGTTTTTACAGGTTCTTTTTTAAATTATTTTTTGCAGTGAGGAATGACAATAATTATTGAAATTTTTGATCGTGTTTGTTTTTTATACGATTTAAACAATGTAAATTGAAATTGTGTGTATAAATGAAAATTTGCTACCTAAAATTATAAGAATTTGAATCAGCAACATTACTAGCGTACAGTAAATGTGATATATCTTAATAGCTAAATATCTTAAGAAGACCATTATCGCTTTGTACAGTCATGGAAAAACCTAAAAGGAAACAACAAAATCTTAAAAAAAACACTTTTATTATTGTTACAGTTATTTTGTTATCACTATTTGCATCAAATCAGTCCCAACTGGAAATTTTAATATCATCTAGTGCACGTTAAAAAAATAATTCTCACCTATTTTAATTCTCTCTGTAAATTTTTATAAACCTTTATTTATAAGGAAAATACATAGATTGTTACATGAAATCATCATTTAAATGCTATCATGCTCATACAAATTATTCAAAATTATAATAACAATTATAGTTAAAGATATTAAAGAGGATTTTCTAAAATTAGGTATTATAATAGTTCCTTCTTTTACTATGCTATGTCATTTCCGTACTACCACCTGTACTATTAACATATATTTATACCATAGACCATTTACAACAAATTATCTTTGATTCTGTCACTCTTTATTTTGATTTTAAGTTAAACCCTGATATGTTTAAGAACATTAATTAAAACAATTATGATAATTTAAAACTCGTATTAGATTATAAGCGCAATGCAATGTTTCCCACAAATCATAAAACAATATTCGTTTTAGACCACACTCCTTACTTTGGCATTTCTTCTGATAACCCAATAGATTTTGATGTTTCCAAAAGTCGAGGTCCGGGCTATGTTTCTTTGCCTCCAATTTGTAAATCTTTATGGACATGCAGTGTTGAAGCAGCTGTTGAATATTGCAGGATTGTTTGGGATCTTTTTCCTGATGGAAAATTGGTAAAATTTATGTACAGAAATCTCTAGAACTCAATATAATTGAAAAAATTTGTCATGCTAAAGTAATTGATTAAATAATTTTAACATTATAAATTGTTTTAATTTAATTAATAATGGTGAAACATCATACTTTAGTGCTCCACACGAATATTTTATGCATATATTTCTGAACATGTAAATAATGGTTAAAATATGTTTTTCTTTGGCAGATTCGCTTCGTTGTTAGTGATTCAGCAGCCCATATCTTGAATACATGGGCTGTAGCACAACAAAATTTAACACACGTAAGCATCACAAACACAATTAGTAAATAAAATAAGCTTATCTGCCTCAAAGACGAATGCAGATAGGAGTGCTGTTCATAAAGCTGTAATATTTATTTATAGCGATCTATGTATATATTTCAGATCCTGAATGGGCTATGTTTGGTGGGGCCTGTGAGGCGTGGGGCAGGTGGTGATGTTGTTGGTTTGTGTGCTGCTATTGAAGCACTAGGTGAACCTTCACCAACACAATCTTCACGACCCACTACTGAGAGACATTTTCAGAATAGGTTTGTTACATTTTCTCTGTGTAAAGTATTATAAAATTAAATTAATAAACACATATCATTGTTATGCTTTATTTTACAGAGGTCGCATTATATGTATAACCAGTGCAAGGGATGATGATTCTATCAGAAGCTTAGCTGAGATAGCACTCAACACATTGATGCAACAAAACAAAAAGGCCTCTACTATTCAACCTTCTACTAGTACTGAAGCAACTCCAAATGCTCAGTATGTAATTAATAACTAAGCATTAATTGTTAAAAAATCTATTCAAAGTTCAGTAACCTTTCTTATAATATCAATAGTAGTAGAAAAGTTTTTGAATTATTAAAGATTATGACAAATAATTTGTCTTTTTCTAGACAAAAAAAAAAAGTGGATATGTGAAAACATAAATTAATCATAAATGTTTGCTTAACAGTTTTTTTCTCTTTTTTGTTATTACACAGATTAATAATTTAGTCTTAATTTCGAAAAGCATTCCTTACCAATTTTCAAAATAATTGACAGTACAAATTGAAAGTAGGAGCGTATTTAAGCTTTTAAGTTTATACACTGATAAAACTTGATATAAAGTGAAAAATAAGATTTCACGACTTAGTCTTTAAAACATTATTGAAAGAACTTTTGTTTACAGATCGTTAGTTGTTCATTATTGTCACCTTGTGATAGTAAATGTGACACCTGAAAAAGCAGAAACCAGAGTTAATAATCAATCAGTCACAGAGGTATACAGCGTTTATTTAAAGAAAATTAAGCACTCATGATTGTTTAGACAGTTCATCATCATCATTATCGGCCTGTGTCAGTCCACAGCTGGATGTAGGGCTTCTCCAATGCCTTCCACCATATGTAGCCCTCTGCTTCTCTCATCCAGCCACTTCCTGCCGTCCTGACTAAATCCTCAGTCCATCTGGTGGGAGGGCACCCAACATTCTTTCATCCTAGGACGAAGACAGTAGTTGCGTAATAAAATTCTACCAACAATTTTTAAACAATAACAATTCTTTCACAAAATCCTGTACATGTATTTTAAAACTTGGAAACTCCATGAAGCAGAAAGCCATCAGAAAAAGATGATGGTAATAAACATTGATCATATTAACCACACAATCTTTTATACCATTTGATAATAGCTTATATTCAATTTATAATTTATCTGACAAATAAAAAATTAGAATTTTCTTCATTTCTTTATTTCTAAAGTTTTTTTGATAATGAACTATGAACAGCTATGCAGATATTTTAGAATTACAGATATACTGTATTTAAGTACTAGAAAACATGTATTGAGTAACATAAATATTCTTAATTGAAATTAATTCACAAAACCACAGACAGACTTGTACCTGTTAAATTTATATCACCAATATTTTACGATGTCAATTAAATGGCTTCCTTTTTAATGAGGTATTTATTAATTCCAGATGGGAGGTGGATTAATGAGTGTAGAAGTGATTGTATCTCGTGCCAGTGCCCTTGCGAACCTTCTAGGCCGTTTAGTTCTTCCACACTATAAATTGGCCACAACAACAGTTACAGGAATTCCCATGAAGGTAAAAGAAAGTAGAATGCAGTTTTGGAGAAGTGTGCATTTTGCTATATCCAATTTGATTAGACCATTGAAAATTATATACGTAATTTTTTCCTTATCTGGCAGATACATCTGTGTATTTAGAACACTGGCAACACATTTACTTTTGCTCAGTACATAGAATTATGATAAACTACTAGCAGTTGTTAACTACTATATTGTTTCAAAATAGATGACATGGATTTGGTTTTCGATGCGTACATATTTTGTCTTATGTACGAGCACCAATATTATTTTTTTATAATAGCAAAGAATATGAAATAATTTATTTTCAAAATATAATTTGGTGTTTTTCATTTTTATCAATCTTTGGTCAATGTGTTTGATACAAATTCGTAGTAATGTTACATTTTTAAATACTAAAGTTATATATTGCAATTGTTTCCCCAGTTTTATATATTTTTTTAATATAACAATTTCTTTCTAAGGAAGAACAAAACGCTAGTTCAAGCGCCAACTATGACGTAGAAATCATACACTCCGCCGAGGCGCATGCCGGTTTGAGAGCTGCACAAACAGCCGCAGAAGCTTTAGAATCCGTAAGTTCTTCCATAAGCAAAGGATATTTATTCCAGTTTCGGAATTACTTAAATATAAAATAATTATTTGTCATAAATTTTATAAATTCAACGTTTATGTAATTATTTAAATTTAAATAAAGTCTCTATACTCGGACCAAAATGGAGGTGGTATGTTTTATAATAAAGTGTTGCTTAAGAACCACTTATAGGAGTGGCGATACTCCATATATGAGTATGCCCAAATGTTTGGCTTACCCCATTTAAATTATATAGAGCAATAAAATTAATAAATCAATTGATTCAGATTTTAAACACAAACATAAAGATGAAAAATATTGAAATATCGCCTCTAGAAATAATATACAGGTGTCTCAAAAGAAAGGTGACATTTGTTTTGGTTATTGCGTAAACGCAACTATTGTGTATTAATTACAACTACTGTAGGGCGCGGGGGGTTTGTCATTCGATAGCCTAGCTTCTGGGAATTTAGTCGCTATGGAAAGTTTCTAGGAAGCGGACCGTGCGTTGTGCGTACGCGAGTTTTACAAAAAACGGTAATACAGCGACTAGTGCGTAAAAATTTTTGCAATATTCGACTTTTAAATGACGGGCCAAGTCCTAAACTCATTGATAAATGGGTCAAAAATTTGAAGAGACCGGTTCAACATTGGAAAAATCAAAATCCGGAAGTCCAATGTCTTCCGGAACGGTCAAAAACACAGTGTTTCTCAATCTGTTCGTGATAACCCGGACCCTTCGATTCGGAAGCGTGCCGATGCTTTAAACGTTTTTTTTTTTCATTTTACATTCATCATCATTCATTTTACACAAAGATTTAAAGCTGCACCCCTACAAAACTCAATTAGTGCAAGAATTAAAGACTCAGATTCTGGGCAGAGGCTTGAGTTCGTAAATCAGATGAACGTTTACCAACATATTCTGTTCGAATGAAGCTAATTTTCATATCAATGGACATGTAAACAAATAAAATTGCCGATACTGGAGTGCAAATAATTCAAAACACAAACATCAGATACCCCTACATTCGCCTAGTGACCGTATGGGCTGCAATATCGGCGTGAAGGATTTTCGGCCTTTACTTTTTTGAAGATGAAAAGGAACGAACAGTTACCGTGAACTCGGACCGTTATGTGGGGATGTTAGGCAACTTCTTCGTGCCTGAACTGTAAAATTTTCCTGGTTATAACCAAAGAACATGGTTCCAGCAGGACGGAGCATCTTCACACACGTCCAACAGGTTTTTACCTCAAGTTCGTGAAATTTTTCCTGGCTAATTGATATCTAGGAGTGGTGACATAAATTGGCCTCGACGAAGTCCCTATTTAACCCCTATGGATTTTTTTCCTGTGGGGTTACGTCAAATCTAAAGTTTTTGCCAACAAACCGACTTTCTTGGCACAATTAAAGGGAAATGTCATAGAAAATTTTAGAGCTCGATTAAATGAATGCCGTGAACGCAACGTTTTACACTTAGACGATATCATTTTCAAGAAATAAATTCCCAAAACAGTGTATTTTAATATGTAATAAACTTTTTTCAATAAACTCCTTATTTAAGTTTTTATCGATTTTTTAAATGTGAACTTTCTTTTGAGTCACCTTATATTTTAATGTAGATGCATATGTGTAAGGGCTTGTCCTACAGGCACGCCCTTACTTACGGGTTAGATGAAATAAATTTGAGTTTTTAACAGAAAAGTACTATTCCAAATGCAGTTTATTTATATAAATTTCGTCTTCATTGTAGCCTTAGTATAAATTGAAATTTGTTCGACTGTACATTAACTGTAGTTCGTTAATCGAAAATTAACAATATTGCATTCCGTCTTAACTGGGAGATTATATAATCATACTTATATTAACTGTTTAGAAGACAACAAATGTCTTTAAATCATCATTTATTTTACAATTAAAATAAAACTTGTTTAACACTAGGTTTACCGGAGCCGTCATTTTGACAGACCTACCCTAGGTAAAAAGTTCCGTATGTGTTTGCTTTTTTTTATACTGTTCCTGGCAAAACATTATTCTATACATCGTATTGCAAGACACGAAAAATAAAAATACAATAATGCACGAAATTACTGCAGACTCAAAAGAAAACCATAAAAAAGTGTCGGTAAATCAAGACTGAATTTTTTCTAATATAACATGAAAACAATTTTTTTCATTATATAATACGTTTAACATTATTTCAAATCTTTTTTACTTTTCAAATCACAGAATAATTAATAGTTTCTTTTAATTATTATTAAAAGGAACTATTGATTGATATAATGTAAAAAATTATAACTTCAGAAAAATTTTACACACACGGTGTGTAACCGGTCTAGGATGGGTTAAGATAAATTGAAATTTTAGCCGTAAAGTGTTGGTGGTGTCGTGTTGGCAGGTGGTACTGCGATGGTGGACGCCGCGGGGTGCGGAGGGCGGCGCGAGCGGCTGCAGCGGGCCGCTGTGGCGCGTCACACCTGCCGACGTGGCGTCGCGCCCCTCCGCCTGCCTCGTCAATTTCTTACTCAACGGTCGCTCTGTAACCCTTGAAGTGCCACGGTAAGTATAACATGTTTTTAATCTATGAAAATATGTTTTTATCTACTCCAGGACAAGTATGACATAAATAATAGTTTAATCATGACAATTTCTATCTATACTTTCTCAAAACCTGTCAAAAATTATAAGAAAACAGGTTTATTTACGAACTTGTTAACCGAAGACAAGGAGAGAGTTCTCAATTTCGCGATACAATAATTTGATTTATTTATAAAAAGTTATGTGTATAAGTTTTTACTAAGCATGCCTATTATTATGGTTCTTTTTAGTGGTGAAAAGTATATTGCGAAGTTTTTCTATTGAATATACAAAAAAAAACTTACTTTCGTGCACATGTTTATTGTTCTGTTCCTAGTCTATAATATATTTTTATTCAGTATCATCTATTGGTCATCAATTTTTCGGGAATAATTATCATGTTTCGATATTGTTACCTTGGATAGCAAAGGCGGCGGGCGGTCCGCGTCGCACGTATTGGCTGCGCAAGGCGGTGAACTGTGGATCGGCGCGCTGGGCGGCCGTACGCCATACGACGACCCGCCAGCGTTATCTGAAGGCGTCGGCGGTCGCGTGACTGATTACAGGTAACCATTCAAATCACTCTTTATTGCAAACTTATTATTAACTAATAACAAAAAAAAAACAAATTTACATCTATATCTGTCTGAAGTATAAATTAAAAAATAAGTTGTTAAGTCGTTGTTATAAATTAAGTGTAGATTTTATGCATTTAATATTTCTTACATACCGTTATTTTTTAGTTGTAACTGTGTATAACTTCTTAAAAAGAGTTTCGCTATTTATATTCTATTTTTTTACATTTGATTTCAAACAAGACTGAGTAAAAGCTTTTTAAAATTTATCTAAAAATATTTTTTCTATATTAATGTCTTCATAGGAAAACGTGTAGCAAATTTCAGTAAATATTTCAGTAATATTTCTTTTAATCGTCGGTTTATTTCTTCTTGTAAAAACTTTTTTTTATTATTTCTAGAATAAAAGAGTTCGGCGCTTTAATGCAGCAGAACAAACTACATCCATTACGAGGTGCGGGCGCCAACACACGTGCCCGCACGAGGTTGCAACGACATACCACATATTGGCCTTTGACAATCTCCTCAACACTGATATTTAACTTAGGCTCGGTAAGTCATCTACTTTAACACTGTCATCACGCGGTGTGCCTATAAAGCAAGTCCAAACAAATAAACAGGTCCATAATAAAAATTACACAATTAATTTCGACGCCGTTTTAATTAATAGTTCCAATTGTAATTTGTTAATTTTAGTTAGTATTATTGCGTCAGTATATTAATCCGGGCTTTTTGGGTTATATGATAGTACGGCCATTGGATGTTAACACATGTAATGAAGTGTTTTGCTTGTTGTTTGAATATAATTTATAAAGATTTACTTACGTCATTGTCAGTACCCATTAGTACTCAACAATGTCATGTTCTTTTATTTTCTCAAAATATTTATTATTTTCGTGACATGGTTCATGCAACGATTTATATCGTGATTTTACTAACGAATTGACATGTTTGAATACAATAGCAAATTTTATTAACACGTTGACCGCCACGCGTATTTCTGAAGCAATACCGTTTGGGCCACGCGCGCCGCTTCGAAGCTGTATTGTAGGGCCGGTGTTTCCTATCGCAGCAGAAAGTGGTTTACATTTGAAATGTGATTCCTCTAGGCATTCAATCAACTCATTACGCGCGGACAAGTCTGTGTCGTTTTCTTTACTGTCTGGGCCGCTAGATAAGATTTTATCTAAATAGATTCGTGTTCGGTGTTCCTTTTCCGACAAATCAATTCACTACAGCTCATGGTCCCGTGCAGACAAAAATTTTCTTTAGCCCCGAGCGCGAAAATGTCAATCCAAGAGTGTGAAAGCGATAGCAGCAGTGAAATTATTCTTGCTGGAAAACGACCTAGAGAGGATGTTTTTTTATCGTGTTACTTGCTGCCAGCCACCAGTGGCTGACGCGGCCCAAACGGTAAGTCTCGTGTCAGCCACCGGTGGCTGACGTGGCGCTTAACGTCTTAATCAATTTCCAGCCTTCTGAAATGAAGCGTTTGAATGATGTCTTAAAATTTAATTTATATTATATTAACATGTCTATTATTACTAGATAATGGAGCCCCTGACACGGCTAGTTGTGCAGGAAACCCTCACTGATGATGAAGTGGACGCGTGTCGTGGTGTTCTCCTGTCTTTACTCGGTATGGAATCCCGCCACGAGTTACCGTCCGCACAGTTACCATCCAATATGCGGTAAGAAAACAGTAATATCATTAATATTCGCTACGATAGACGCATACATATCCTATTTCGAAGAATGGACACTATACAAAGATCGTTTATATTCTTGTAACCGTGTGCCCACTTTTCTGTAGCGTATATGTACGCCCTTTATAATGAAAGAGAGGAAAGGAAACGAAACTTTTTTTATTGACAGAAAATTTGTTTTGTTCAACGCCGGGTCACTACAAATAGGACGATCAACGAGTTTTTACCGATAAGCCTATCTGTGTACCCATATTGTTATCATCACTTATTTTAACTTAACACAAAATTTCAACCATCACACAGTAGTAATTTCACTGTTGAATGATTGTTAAAATCTTTCGTATGGCAAATACGATTCTTGAAGCAGATTGACAGTAATGTTTGGACATTTCTGCTTTTCAACAGAACTAAATGCTACAGTTGTTCCTACTCACGTAGTCTC
The DNA here is from genome assembly GCA_018245475.1 of Pharmacophagus antenor. NCBI lineage: Eukaryota > Metazoa > Arthropoda > Insecta > Lepidoptera > Papilionidae > Pharmacophagus > Pharmacophagus antenor. Next base: position 12,626 of record DWQX01004109.1, read on the forward strand.
CGGCAATCAAGACCTACTGAAAAAAAAACCATTTAAGAAAATTACGATGGTTTCTCGGTCGACCTAAGGGAATATGAGAACAAAATATAGACCTAATTTGTAATAAATGAAAAAGACAACATTAATAAACAATTTTGTCATATACTGGCAGAAATACGCTGACAGCTCTATGTCATACGAAACGTCAATTTTCTAGGCAGTTTTTATTAACGCAACTAATCATTAACTAGTTACTAATTTTTGAATAATCGTATCAATTTTAGACGCTTTAAGAATAAGTTAAATTTCTAGGGGTAAATGGAGTGGACGTCGCGAAGAGCAATGGCGTCAGGTGTGGGGTGAGCTAGAAGCGCTGATACGCGCGCACTCTGCATCGCCTGCGCACCGCGCGCTCCTGCGTACGCTACTCGACTGCCGCGCGCACAACCACGCGCCGGACGGTATGTTATTATATTAGTTTTAGTTATTTAAAAAAAAATTATCTTGCTACTCTAGCACCGCCGAAGAATGTCTAAGACTAGCTGCCTTGGTATCGGCGAGTCTGTACGAACTAACTAGTTTTTGTCCGAATATAATAGATAACTAAATGTTATTGAAAGCTAAAAATAATTACAATTTTTGAAAATCCACCCACATGTCTTAACACTTATTTAAAAAAACTGCTGACAAACGTCAGATAGCCCTTTCTCATAATACAGTAAAATTTTCTTCATTCGTGTTTTCACTATTCGCGAATTAAAAAAATGCGACTCAATTCCTATATTCGCGGCTAAAAATTCTTTGTTCGCGGATCTAGTAAGTACATAAATAATAACAAAAGGATTCCAATAGTTATTCAATCCAATATCCTTTGTAAATGCCATCAAATAGACTAATAAAAAAGGTAAAATAGATCTTATTACAAATTCGCGTTATTCACGGTGCATGTATTCGTGGCATATTTATGGAACATATACCCACCGAATAAAGAGCTTCTACTGTAAATCGAATGTCAATTTAGAATTTAAAAATGGAATACCAAAATAAAAGATGCCAAAACAGACTCCCAACTAATGACGAGGTTTTATGGTTCGTCTTAAGCTAAATTGTCATATTGTATTTAAATAATATAGAAGTAGCGCCTACTGTCTCATTGATGTTGAATGGAAATATAGTTTAATAAGTCTTGTAAACAATCAGTATATTGCTCAACATTATCTAGATTTAATGACGAATATTGCAGACAATACATATTAAAAATATAAAACACTTGTAGTAAATTATATAATTACAGAAAATCTACGCACTAACACGTTGACACCGTTATATCTGCGCAAGCATCAAGGTTTAACACTTGGAACACCACTTTTTTGCGTCGATTCTTAAAATGAAGTTTCATGGTTATCATGATTACCAATGACTTCACTGTAAAAAGGTGTATCTACAAGCGGACTTTCCAAATTAAAAACCTTCTCTAGGTGAATCCAGAGCTACGGTGATCCGTGCGACCACTGACTCTCCGCTGTCACCGGTGGGCGCGGGCAACGGCGCGAGCAGTGGTGACGTGTGGGCGCCCCGCAACGTCCTGGACACATTGTTGGGCGCGCCGCGGCCGCTGCGCAGGCCCGACTTCGCGGGCCGCATGGCGGCCGGCAATCGAGTCGCGACGCTATATCAGCACTTAAAACAAGACGTCGAAGCACAACATTAATCTTATATTAAATGTAAATATCTTAAAAGTAATACATAAAGTGGTTCTTATTAAATTCTCTATGTACAAATAAGGTATATAATATCCAGGTGATGTTGATGTAAAAAAATATATCATTTATTACTCGAGTACCAAGGTAGCAAATTAAAACTGTTCTGTAGTTATATACATGTTTATACATAAGAACCGTACAAAAAACAAGTCACGTGTTGGTTATGGGCTGTAATGATAACATATCAATTTGGTTATTATCCACTGCTGCTTGTTTACTTTACCATCATATGGATTTATGTAAGAGCGTACTGATAGCTCTGCTATAAAGCGGCGAAGATTGAACATTAGGGATTCCGACTTAACTCGTTCGGTACCAAGGTCTTCTGGAGAAAACATCCACCATAGCCCAAGTTTTTTTTCGTGATTATACGAAATCCATTGGAATAGATTTTACGTATGTGTATTTAGAACAGTCCAATAAAGTAAAATAAGTATTCTTTTAAACTGACATGAATATGTGACGCTGTGCTATAGATAAAAACTAAACCCCGTGGCCCACATATCACATAAAATTAGAACAAATTGATTATAAGGAAAAAATATTTAAACAATTTATCAATATGAAATAATTTTATTTGGTATGATAAATTTTAAAAGATTTATCATCGCAGAATCCGATTGGATGTCCATTATTAGTTTTGCAAATCTCACAGGCGAAGAAAGTAGCTTTAAAGTAGCTTTAACTCGTTTCTCCATCTTTTTCAGAAAGTACTGTTTATGAATTATGGCTGCGTGAAAACACAGGTACTTCTCTACTAGAATTAAGTAAAGGCGATATCATCTCGAAACTCCAAGTTTTTTTAATTGAATGAATTTTATTGTACGCATGATGATTCTATTATTATTATTACTTACATAATAATTTTAATAATTTTGCTTCACAAAATCTTTTCTTTTTTAAACTTAACTTTTTGCTTGTTAATTTCACTAACGCTGCTAAACCTAGGTCGGATCAAAGGTTATAAAGACTAAATATTCTAAAACGAGACCAGACCAAGTACAGACTTCATAGATTTTAGTTTTAAAACTTAACAATTTTGTTCAATACTGAACATGTTCAAACATGCCTTTGTAAATTGTGAAAAGATATCTGTCACATATATGTCGTTGGGCCGTGGTAAAAAAAATCCGTGTCAATGTTACGGTTGGTAGCGAACGAGTTAATCTTATTCCATTAAAACAGGTGTATTAAACATTTTCCTTATTTAAAACTTAAACCTTTGTAGTCAACAACTTTTACAAATTTTACCTTATCGTTGTTAAAATTGGTCATTTGTCACATAAAAAAAATATGAACAGCTAATCAAAACCAATATTGTTTTCCTGTTATATAGTAGTAACCAAATGTAACAAACCAAATCACATACACTGCCGGCCAAAAATTTGAAACCACCTTGAAAAAATTACAATATTGAATAAAACTCCAAAAGTTAGTGCTCTAAAAATTATTTATTTACCTTATTAA
>DWQX01004110.1:0-15832 GCA_018245475.1 Pharmacophagus antenor
GAATCGTTAGGCTTTTGTTTTTTTTTTTAAATAATATGTTGCAAAAACTGATGGTAAATAATATATTCTGTCTTTAATAATTTAGTGCGAATTTAGATGTCAGCATAGACCACACAGTTCAGTGAACCACATTGCTCTTCGTGATTTAAGTATTTATGTCTCATAAGCTTGGTAATTTATTAGTTATAGCGCCTGGTCAATCGATTACCAATAAAACCTGAACAACGGAGTATTCTTGCGCGGTACTACTTGGTTACTGGAATACAGGCTGCGATAGGATCCATCTTAAGATTTCGGCAGATTTACCACCGCTATAAGTTTTCAGTTGTGGCGTTATGACTGAAGTTTTGCAGATAGAATACGAATTTTTTTAATGATTTCCCAATCGTATTTTTATTCATTTATTAATCTTATTTTTAGCCTCTGATTTGTTTATTAATTTGGACTTGTTCAATCACTCACAACCGTCAATTGTTTCTTTTTGACGATCCAATACTAACACAAGACATAACTGTCATTGTAAAAAATACACACGTATATTAATTTTGATTTGTTTCCATACTTATATATTTTTACATACATGAAAAACGTGCACAGACAATTACAATTTTTCTTTTGTATTTTTTCTGCTCTTCTATTATCTTATTCTTAATCAACAATAGTATTCATAAGCAGAAACTATTAGAGATATAGCCATTTGGTAATTTGTGCGCATCAGGAACATTTTTGTCATCATTTAGTGGCAGTACAATGAAGTTGTATTATTTATCTGTATTTTGCTTTTTATTTTAGAAGTTAACATTGAAAGTTTATTTATTTTCTTTGGTATGATTTCTCATGTTATTTAATTGATAAAATAAATACAATAATAAACTTTTTTTGTTTTTGGAACACTTTGGTCTTTATGGAACAACATTCTCTATATGTATAAATTTTATAAGGTTATTACTTATGTGTATGATGTTATATGAAGCAATATGTCGTCACTTATGTTGTTTCCAATATAATTTATATTTTTTAAGTATACGAGTAATTAACTTACACGGAATTTTTTATTGGTAGTTTTATCAGACCAAACATTGCATTTCCCGAAGTAACCAATTGTCGGTTTTGGTTTTGACCAATGATTTACGTTGGGAAACAAATGGAAAGGAGAGCACAAATTCTATAATTATATTATTTGCTGCGAGCGCCATTTTCGTCTAATCGAAATTAATTTTAGCTGCAACGAAACAAGTGTACAAATTATTATCGGGTGCGGTTTTGCGCTGAACAGATGTTGAATGTATTTACTAAGTGATACGTAATTATATTTTCTAAAATATTGTCCGTCCCAATAGAGGTCTTGTTCTGTAAATTGTAAGTTTGTTTACTTTAATCTTTATTATAGATTTTAAGCGGCAGCCCAGCAATATATGTTCGACATAAAAGGACACACAGAAGGTTATTCCTGTGCATTTTATAATACACAAGAATAACACTTCACTTATGTGAATTATTACTACTTTAACTAATGAACGGTTAATAACAATCGACTGCTGTGGTAAGGACTTCATGTAACCAAAAATCTTGCAGATTTGAAAATACGCAACATATTAAGTGCATAAGTTTTATTTTTTAACATAGATATAAACATCGGAACGAATAAGTTATCTAGTGGTTAACTTGTTTGGTGTTTAAGGTTATATGGTGGTTAAATCATTTGTTTTGTTATAAATATGTCTAGCTCGTTTGGATGGTTAGGTATAATTTCATAGCTTTGAGATATAATATATAATGTATAGATAATATGATAATTTCAGTATGTACTTCGCCCTTCGAACCGAAATATATCATTGCTTGCAAATAATTGGTTAGCCGCTAGATATATTAGCTATGTTAGTACCAATTTAGATGGTTTCTACCTCTTGAGACTTAGCATTAGCCTGTATCCATCAAGGATACGTACATAATTTTAAATGCTACTGTGTTTTGTGCATACCTATAAAATTATAATTCATCTCTGTTTTCTCTATTTGAGAAAATGATAATAATTAAAACTATATAGAGTACACATATTTTGGTATTAATGACAAATTTAGATCTTACTGTATTTCGTTTTCATTTTTCTTTTATGTTGAACTTCCGCTTCAATTGATATATATATATATATATCTATTCCTGTAATTTTACGGTAATTTATGTTTATGATAGGTGGGATAATTTGTAGTAGTGTTTTAATACCCAAATGAATATATTACGTGTCAAAGTGATGTTATAAAAAGTGTTTCGAATGTCGATTTCGAATCGTTTAACTTAAAGAAAAGAGATGAGATTCCGAATGATCTTAATCTCTGTTTTTATGATAAACAACTTTCCATTAAATTAATTATTAGAGATAGTTCTTAGTACGGCTTTTTTTTTCAGAAATACAATTTGTTACGTAAACTTTCTCTTCTATTCAATTTAGTTATGACAATTTAAGATATTTTTGAAGTTTCATAAATTGTTGATTAGTAAATGAATTGTCGTATGTAGAAACAAAAATACTTTAAAAAGAAATGTTTTTCGTTAGTGACTCAAGATGAAAAATATTTATCTTTACTACACTTATTGCGCTGAATAATCAATTGGCTTTTGTCTCAGGGAGATTACAGTTGCATATTTCAGGTTTGTGGTAATGCATTTTATCCGCGATACTTATCGGTTATCAGACGCCGCTTGAATGTGCGCGTGCGCCGCGGACGAACAGTTGATGCTCGCGCGCCGAGAGGAAGACACATCCGCCAGCAACCGCTAGCGGTGCGTTCGCGAACCACCAGTGATCAATAAAATTACGTGACTTTTGCGTTTAGTAACTACTACTACCCGCCTGAAACAAGTACGCGATTGAAGTTGAGGGGTGCGTTGTTTGAATTATTTCGTTTCTTTATTTATTATTTTTTTAAATATTTATGTATATAATTACGTATAATTGTGTTTATGTCTATATTCTAATTTAAAAATAGCTATTTTTGACAATATAATTCTTTATCGTAACTTTTGCTCTTTTGACACGTAAAAAAAATATGTTACGAGATGTTATATTAAGTTACTATCATTATTATGGTTATTTAATAGTTTAAAATTATGCAACATGGAATTTAATAGCAGTCAAAATAATTAGCTTTCTCTCCATAACGTAGAAGCGAAGTGGAATCGCGGTCCATGACGAATAATTTCGTTTACGCACGTATAATATGGAGTAGTATACAGTGATGTATATATAATTTATATCTTTAGTAATGCGCATTATGGTTCTCCATTGCATTTCCTGAACATTTAATCAAAATCAATTACCTACATAAAACGCAGGCACATTTCCGGTTCCCTTATAAGCATCCAGACACATTCATCTTAAGCGACGTAACGCTATTTCGATGCGATGTTCGAGGATTTTAATTGCAGTATCAATGTCAAATTGATAAGTAATTTCCAGCTGCCTTTGCCAGTGCCAGCTAATTATTATTGTCTTGATTAAAAAAAACATAATAAATAGTAGAACTACCATAATATATTAATTTACCTCTTATACAATGAACTTAATGTAGCTTTAAGTTATTTGGTAAGAATATCCTTAATAGAAATAAGTGATTGCGACATCTATGCAGTAGTAATTGATATATATGTATATGTTATAAAAAAAAAGTTAAAAATGTGTGCAACTCGCACGAACCTTATGTTTTTCATAGTAATAAGATAAACAGTGACCACCGATCATGCTTTCAACGAACATTGTGGTCGTTTATTATAGTAACAATAAACCTGTATTGGCATTTTCTTGATTAAGCATTTAACTCTTGATTAAGCGGTTTGTGTAGTTAACTCATGTTAAATGTAAATTAATATTTTTCACGAAGATATTTGATTCGTCCAGCATTTTGTGTAAAGCAATAAACTTTTTACTGTCTTTGTCATTATTTGATGTGATTTGTGATTTCATTGCTTGCAATTAAATTTTTTTTATGCAAAATATACATAATACACACACACACATATATATATATAGGACCAAATAATATTTAAGTCAATATATGATGTGAAAGACTACAAGTTAAACTGGAATAAACTTCGACATTAAAACCCTACATGAATATTAAATTTATTTTTTTAAAGCCGTAACTCAATATATACATATACTGACTGTCTTATATTAATGTAAAATAACTATACAGTGAGTGAAACAATGTTTCATTGAAATTATCTTAAGGATAATATAACTAGTCCAACTTTACTTCATTGGTAGCATGCTAAAATCTGTATGTACGAGTAAAGATTATCACTCAAAAATAGTGGATAATTGAACTGAAAGTTATTTCAGTAATATTATTTTTGTGGATCCATATGAAAATTTAGATACTTTGGGAGAAATTAACTATTCATGCATCGTCTCTCTATAAAAAGAATAATAATTTTCACCAAACTATTTGCTCTGACAAGACCTTCATTTTAACACCATTTACGCGAATGACTGCTTTAAAAGTTCGTACATGATATTCTCATATATTATATGTGTGTTATATTACATTCGTGTATTTTTTAGATCTTTAAGTGCTTTGTAATTAACCTTTAAAATATAAAATGTTAAATTTGGTTCTAATAAATGAATCTATTGATTACACCGTGCTTAAATAGGAAATATACATAATATTTTTTAAACGTGATGAAGACTTTGCTTTAAATTAGATAGATTTAACTTGTGCGTATAAAGATTATAAAAATATTATTATTGTAATTGAAATTAAGAGATTTTAATATAGTTTTCTTTTTTACCTTCAATAAAATATTGCAAACTACTTTTTGTATTGTGTATGTAAAAAAGAGACTATAAAAATTTACTTCATTTTGAAGATGAGCCTATAAATAAACAAAATGTTTGATCTAATGCCGATTTTTTTTATCTTTACACCTTCGTTTCTATGTTGTTAATGTCGTTTTGGAGCTTATGTCTAAAAGAAGTTAACATTTTGGACAATAAATTTATATTACATTAATAAATAAATAAATGTTTATTGCTAAATTTTATATGATAATTGTGGCGTTAAAATTTTTATATAATAAAATTGTTAGAAGACAAATGGATGAATTAGCTTTTTTTGTATGTTTATCTATAATAATAAAATCAGTTATAATGTATTATTCTTTTTACAAGTTTTAAACAAAATATTTTTTATTTTCAATTGCTTTAATATATGGTAACGAAGTACTTTACCTAATTCGCTCCTATTTTATGTTTATTAAAGTAATTCATTGTTTGTATAAAATGTTAATCAATTTTTTGTTTAAAATTAACATTTATACATTATCTTCTATACTAGTAGTTGAATTTTGTTTACCCAATAACGTAAATTAATTTATTATTAAAAAAGATACTTATATCTACTAATTACAGATACTTTTTTATCTGTATTATATATTTTACTAATAATATTTCATAAAGTTTTAAAGATATGACCTTTACGGCAGTACAATAATGTTTTTTTTTTTTAATTGAAACGCTAATATTTATAAACAAATGTCAAAGATGTGAAGATATCAGATACATTGTGGCGCGTAATCACCACGCTGCGTCTAAACCGCATCTGGTTGCAGTTTTCTTAATCATTGTTTATTGATTATAATACATTCTTGTTCAGCTACGTTTATGATAGTAATTAGCATTCCACGATTATTTGTATTGTTTGTAAACCGGTTTCGTATGGATTGTTTAGCTCTTTGTATACATTTATACAAAGTTTCTGTTATTTTTTTTATCATAGTTGTCATAACTATTGCTTATTTAAATTTAGACAGAGAAAACATTTTTTTTCTCAAAATATTTTGATTGATTTAAAATCTTTTTTTAGGAAAAAATAAAACATTATCAATTAAAATTTCCATTAAACTTCTATTTATAATTTTGTTTAACATTTTCTAAATTACACTTATGAATATTTTGCACTCAACTAATTATATGACTGTTAATGAAACGAAGAAAGATTTTTTTTGCAAAGTAATTTTACGTTGAGATTTTTCTTAAGCATAAGCATATTCGCACTATGTAAATATATTTTCTAACAAAAGGTAAAATTAATTCAAATTTTTTATAATTTATTTCGTGTCCTCATTTATTAATTGAATATATAATTTCCTGTCGACTATTGGAAATTAACTATAAAAGAATCACTTCTTATTCATTTTAAAGATTATACGTATTTATGTTATTAATTTTTAATTATGGAAAAACACCTGCAAGCTCGATCGAACATAGTTATGTTTATATTGAGATAAATCATTTAAATAGTCGTCCGGACTATTATAATTGGCATATCATAAATAAAATAATAGACAAATGTGTTTGCATAATGCTGTCGCTTGTGTGCAAAAGCATTCCGGTAGGTCCGACTAATAGCTATGATGAGGGATGCTAAGACGATTTAAAGGACATAAAAGGGCGCTCGTGGTACCTCTCAGGCACCACAATACATCGCGCGTTATCGCCAAATTCGAGGAGAAAAATAATAATTTTTGAATATCTTCATGGCGCTGTAGTGTGCCGTTGGAAACAGAGGTGTCGGACTCCATTTCCGGGCCACATGAGTAGTAATGTCAGTTCCTTTCTCCCGCCTGACTAGCTACCATAGTTAATTTCAATAATGACAGGGTTGCTGTGTTTCGGCAATCATTCACGTAAGAACCAAAATATTCAGGGTGAATACGCTTTACCAACGGATTGTCAATTATTAATTCTCAGTTAACATCATATGACTTTCAGGTACCAATGTTAGTTCATTACTAACAAATAAGAACCGTTTTGCCACCCAGGCAGCAGAAGATAGGTTAATGTAGGATCTCCCCTCTTAACAAATTTCGAATAGTTATAAATTCTTTGGAACAGAGATGAATTATTACTACAATAGTAAACAAATTATAAACAGAAAACAAGAAATATTACATTGCATATCCGTAGGAATTTTCTAATGAACTGCACCAATTCTGAGAAAAGTATTGTATTTAATTTATATTGGTAAAGTATACATGTATGTATATTTTTATTTATTCTTTTACAAAGTCGAGTAATACTGTTGTTGGTTTCTGTTGCTCGGGTTTTCACATATAATAAAACAAGTGCTATTATACACACCTCGGGAAATTTAGGCATCTCGTAAAGTTATCATTGTACAAAATTAAACTAATCAATTAATTTAATATGTACTTGGATTCGTAGTGTCTTAATTAGAAATTTGGCATTGAACTTTGTATCATCATTACGTTAACGCTTATGACAAGTGTTGAAATAACTGAGAAGCATAAATGTATATATTAACCATAGTTATATTATCTTTAAACAATAAGCTACAACAATTTAAAAGGAATGGAAACTTTAGTAAAATTACCTTTATCGTTGTGTTACTTTTCCTTCATTTATTCGTAATGTGATCGTTCACGCTTATTAAATTAGTAGACCAAGTGCGACGGAAATCTGAGATTCTTCTTATGGACGGTATCCCATTCACTTGAATTTTGTAGGTGGATTACGATTTCATTCGGAGTGTAACTCAGTCGATTACGTTAAATAATACGTTAAGTACGAGTATATATCTCATAGCATATTTTGACGGTCAGTGCGTCTTGTTATTTTAAAACATGTACCATAATTTTTGTTTTTTTTTTTTAATTTATTGTAACGTCTTATAAAAAAACATGTGTTAAGAGGTTCTCCATTTTTATTTTTTTTCTGCATTTGTATTGCTAGCATTACTAATAACACTTAAATATTTATCATTATATTCGTCATAGAACATTTACTGCTACTTTATAACACGACTCGACGAACCCATTTGAGATCTTAAATGGCAAATGGTTAGCCGAACATTTGCCACCAATAATAATAGATTTCGTGTTGTAAACATTTTATTAGCCACAACAAAATCGTTTAATAGCAAATGTTTAAAATACTACGGTATACAAGATGCGATAACCGTATTAGATTTGAAATGCGCGTTTAAATCCAAACCGAATCTTTCGCTGCTGGACACGGTTGCCTCATCTAATTTTAACACAGCTTGCGTTCCTACACCCAATTCAGTTTCGACATAGCCGGCTCTTCCCATGCCTGCGATACAGTCAAACAAAATGTCGTTGCGGTTTTGTAATCGCGCTCACCTTAGTTCTTCAATTACTTATTTGAGTTTTGAATTTTCTCTACTTTTCTTTTGTTTCGTTATTAACAAGGTTATATTTGAAATAGCGGTGCATTGTTTCATATTTGTATCGAAGAGTCCGTATTTATGAAACTAGTGATTTATTTGTTTTCTCGAAAATTTAATCGATCTTATTCTGCGGGATTAAGTTTTAGCAATACTTCACAGCGTTTCTTAAATGTTATATATAATATTTCATCAAGTCTTTATTTATTGATGTTGTAATCACGCGTTTAATTAAACATTTGATTGCAACAACAAATTTAAGTATATTAAATTAGCTTTAGTGACGATGGACCTTTGCAATAAATTAGCTATTTTTTGCAATTCAATGTCGTTAATTATTTCCTGAAGTACTTATTTTTATTAATTGATTTTGTCAATAGACATTGTACGTGAAGCCGTTTACTTAAATGAAATCGAATATATCATTCATTTAGAATTGTATTCATGACACTATTAAACATATTTATTTTGATTTGATACAGAAATTATTATCACGAGCGTAATCTAGTGTACAATATGACAGCTAAGAAACTCAACTTTCTTGATTATTGTTACCTATTAAATAAAGAAATGAAGAGGAGTTCTTATATTCAATTTATTAACAGATTAATGCATAAATATTTAAGTTCTAGTGGGTCGCTAAAAATCTACTATATAGCTATATATGTAAATATACCTAAATAGGTTGGAATTTTAAAATTAATAACTCATCAAATTTTCTTTTGTGCACTAATTTTTTATTTTTATTTTATGAATATCATTAGAATTCTTTCAAAGATTTTAACAGATTACTAAATCGAACTAATGTAATGTTTCGTTCCATTTCTTGCATTGCGCACTGATCGCTTCGTGTACCATTATATGGTAATTGGATGACACGTGAAATGGCTTAGTTACAAAGCATATTAACAAACTGAAGTATGCGATGAATATAAATCACTTTTTTTTTATACAGCGAAAAGTTACTAAATTTACAGAAATAATTATATTTAAATCTATGTTATTTTTGTTATTTTTTAGTAGTTTCGTCTTTCGAGAGGGCTTACAGAAGCTAACATCTTAAGTTACAATATTATGTCACGTTAACATCTAAAGTAACAGTACTACAAGTAACCAAAGACATTCATTATAGGCTCCACGGAATTAACATTTTTGGTTTATATTTTTGTTTACATTGTAATTTATTTTTATAACAATTTTAGTGCCTATGGTTTACATATCGTATTTATACGCATTATATCTCGGTATTTAAGATTTTGATAGAATTTTATTCGTATAAATGAATAAAAAACGGGTTTTCACAATAATTGTTCCCGAAAGTTACGTAAATTTAAAAGAAATGCATGAAGTCTAGATAATGGCCTTGAGTGATAATGATTTTTTTTTAATTTTCATGCAATGTGCTGTCAAGGAAATATATAAAAATGTACAAAGCTCCGGTGTATTTAAAGAATGATTCAATAGGTTTAGCTGAGGTTAATGAAACAAAAAACCAGTGCCAGTTATAACTTCAATTTGCGGTTCACATGTTCATTATTATATTACGTCTGTTTTGACGACCTGCGGTCCAGAGTTATTTAGTAAGCGTACAAATAATTCCAACAACCGCGAGTTAAAATCGTCTAAATCTAAATCGAATTTCATAATGATCATAGCGACTTTTGACCCCTGAAGGGATAATGCGTTAAATTATAGTAACAGTTAAATGTATATAATTGGAAAATAAATTGCACGCCGGATTAACACGACTGTTTCACAAATGCCTCCTCTAATGTGTTAAGATCGTGTTAAAACATTTTCATCTCATTAAAACGTGCAATTCGATGCGCCTACGGCAGGCAATTACTTTATTGCACGTGCTTTTCATTTCATGTCCCGTTGAATTAAATAATAAACAATCGTGACCGAAAACGGCGTGCGTAACTTTCGCACTCCGACCTCCATTCCTGATGTCGGCTTACACAACATGATATAATGAAGACTATTTGTCATGCGTCATTTTTACTTAATTGATATTTTTACCACATATAAATAGATAAATGAGCTTAATGACTTATAATTAGGTTCGTCATTATTTATATCCGTATAAGTTTTTTTTAATATTTTAGATTAAATGCTAATAAATTTAAAATATAAAAGAACGCTATTAAATCAATCAATTAATTTGTTTAATTTTAATCTGGGTAGTACAATTTTACGGTAGCACAATATAAAACAATTATCCTTTGAACTAAAGCTACCTACGTACGTTCAATATTTTTAAGTCTATATTTATATTGAAAGACTAATTAATCTAAGTATAGACTCGACTGGCTGCCTTCATGGCTCAGTGGATTGACCACTTGCCTTATTACGTGGAGGTCCCGGGTTCGATTCCCGGGCCATAGAAGTAGTGGAGTCTTGGATGGAGGTGTAGGGTTTTTCGAACCTGCCAGACTAGCTACCACCCTTAATGTCAATCTGCCGCTATAACAGCATTTCTGTGTGGCAATCATACATGTGTGAGCCAGATGAATTTTCAGTGAACACGCGTCACCATCTCAATCAACATTAAGTCAAATCGAGGCTAAGTGTTAGCCCATAACCGATAAAAAACTAGAACAGTATAAACCGATTTCAAGACCATGTTAAGGGCAAGTGTATATATTCATTCCGTTTCCTTAATATTTATTACGTCGAATGATATCATTCCGGCAATATCTTAATGGGATGATTATGATAATGTATGACATAAGGTATTTTAAAATTGAAGGGATAACAAATTTGATTTGATTATGTTAATTATTAACATAATTCACTCCTATATGCTAATGGTATTTCTGGTTAATTAACTAATCGTGTCGGATTTATTCAAATCTTTACAGCCTACGTCTGCGACTGCTACTAGGTCTATCACCTAAATTTTTAATATTATTTATATTTTTTACATAGATTTATTACAACTAAATGTAGTAGAAACTTTGTAATCTCAAAAATTTAAGTAAAAATTTCTTAGTTCCATATAAACATATTATCGTAAAACGTAACAAATGATATTGTTGGCGTATAATTCGTAAGTCTACTTTTAGCATTCCATAAAAATATTACATCTCATCTCTATAAATTTCATATATATATTAATTAAATTATTAATACTCTAAAAAGTGTATGGACAGTTATGTATGGTATGTTTGGTTCATTATCCAGTTTGTTGTACATCACTTTAATGGCAATTACGCAAGAACTGGTTGGCCGTGAACTCGCAGCGGTTCGCATTGTGTTGCGCGATAGTGGATTACTTTACATTTTATCAGATGCGTCCTCGCCATAGTTTTATAATGTTTAAATCAGCAATGATATTTTTATAAATCAATGACACGTTCCTAAACGTTGCGGTATTACGTTTTAATGCTATCTTTGTTTGAAAAAAATAAATGTAAAAATAGGTACGTAATGTAAGTATACATTTCCCCTTTGTTCTTGGGTTTTCCTTTAAAGCGTAGACTACGAAGAATCAATACGAAATGAAACTTGTATACGCAAGTTTTAATGTCAGATTTATTTTTTTTTACTGACAAGTAGTAAGTTTTCATAAGTTTTTTCAATCCTGTTTTCCAGTATTTTAAATATGGTTACTTTACATTCCAAGCTTTTCACTTGCTAATTGTAAATAATATTTCAATTTGTATGTCATTATTAAATAGGAAAATATTTAATATTAAAAAATATTATTCCAATATGTCATTATACATAACTCCCTTGTTCATGTGCATTAAAATTATTACTTTAAATTTTTTATCTATTCACAGACAGTTTCTAAAAAGGAAAGAATATAAATGCCCGTAACGTTCTTCAGGATCATTTTATTAAAATATCTTATATTAATGTTTTCATTATAACTTTATTTATTCGCCGTTTAGTAAAATAAAAATTAATTTTATTTTGCTGCATAAAAATATTATTTTTTACTTATTATTTATATTGATATTCCGTTCTTTTTTTATTATATTATAGTCGCTCTATTTATTTTCTTAAAGGTCGAAGACTATTTCCGGGTCATTTAAACTCATCAACTCGAATTAATCATTCTATTACACACACCAAAAAAACAATAGCTTGTTAAAAAAATATTGCATGTTCCCAGTTATAGTATTATCTTACTGCCATTTTTTTAATCGTATTAAGAATACGAGCAAATGTTATCGTACAATTTGTGAGGGAATGTCTAATTATAACGTATTAATATTTAAGATTATTTTTATAGCGTTACCGGATAAACATAGTAGTAGATATTTTCAAATGGTTAAATTATTCACCACGATCTTAATTTATTAATATTATTATCTTTCATTTGTTGAAAAGATAACAAAACGAATTTAAAAATATTCATAGAATTGTTTGGTTTTATTTTTAGACTAGAAAAAATAATACACATATTTATTATCAAATGTTGATAATTAAAATTACAGTGATCGTAACTATCACAGCTTAAAAAGTTCATAACTAGAATGGCATTAAAGAGATTAACAAACATTCATGAATAACATATAAATGTCAATATTTTGCCATTTCTTATCCTTGTTAATTCTCGGAATTTTTTGTTACAGTATTAATTAATCTGACAGACCACAAGAATAATAAGCTACTTATTATACAATGCCCTAAATACAAAATATGTAGGTTTATCAAAAACCTTATAGATAAATATATTTTATTGTCAAAGATAAATAATAAATACTATTTTTGATGATATTCATACACGAAAAAAAATCAAATTACGTTACAAATTTGAAAATTTTATAATATTAATGATTAAAATCGCCGTTACCTGATATTTAATTCATTTTTATTTATTTGAATTCAGGTATAGTGTCATTATATGAACTTTCATAAAATGACACGACGGCTTCTGGTCTTAATTTTGCAAGGGGAAAAACTGCTCGAATGCGATTCCACTATCAATAAAAATGTGTTCCGTCTATAATATCTCAATCAACAAGCTCGTTATTACGTAAACGTTATTTTATATTTTTTTTTCTATTCACTTCAATTTTCATCGTCTTAATTAACACTACTCTAACATTTGTTATTATGTATAAATTATTTCATGGTTACACGTTTGAAAACGACAATTGAACAAAAATATCAACTAGTACGTTGTGTTATACAAAAACAATTTATAATTAAATAAAAGTAATTGACAGTCTTTTCAAAATACGCGCTCCTATATTTTGTAATTGGAATAATTGGATTAATTTGATTAGACAAGGGTATAGTTAATAAGAAAAACGACTATCACTATATCAATATGGATAAAAACATATAATGAATATTAATGACTTTTAACACAAATATCATAAATATTGCGGTTTTGCGAAAAGTCAAGGACATGATGTAAAGCCTAAAGCTATAATAGTAAATTTGTCATTCATTGTGTCATTTCATTTCAAATATTGTGAAATAAATATAATTCAGAATAAAATTAGGATGAATGACAGATTAATCGATTTGCGAAATACTCATTCAACAAAAATGTGAATATGGAAATTACATGGAAGTTTTACTTAACTGTATGAAAATTTTCCATAAATGAATAACTGTTTTCTTGTAAATAATAACGAACAAATTAATTGAACTTTCATGAATGGCCTATCAAAAATTTAAAGAGGCTTTTAATATTAAAAACAGATGGTTATTACCGCTATCCTTTTTATATGTAACGCCTGCCTTGCTAATTATTGTTAATAATAGTAGGAAAAATATAAATTCCCTGTCAAATAATATGCGACTGCGGTCTATACATTTAGAACCCTGTATCAGATTGGTAATAGTGACAAACTTTGCCAGCCTTCTGATATTATATTTCTATAATTGCAACTGATTTCCAGACTAAATTAAAATATTAGCTATGTCAATTTTAAGTTTAATTAATTGCAGATATCTAGTTCAAAAAATATTAGTAAAAAATAATGTTCAATTCACATTCCACAGCTGGCTCTTGATAAAAATTATTATTTTTCTGTGTTATGTTAGCAATTAAAAAAAAACAGGTTAGTTGATGTATCATGGCTTTATCTATTTTCGAGCAATCTTGAAAGACATCACATTGTTTGTTTAATCCATTACTATTGTATAACAAAATTCTTTTTATAAAAAATACCTAACTTTATTTCCAATAAAAGTATTATATGATGTGTCATTTCATAACGCCTCATTTCATACAAATGGACGAGATATCCTTGTCCTATGAAATTCATGTCGTCATTCTGCATTCATGGCACAAAACGATCATTGGTGTTCAATGAGGTACAATAGAATTAATTAGTTGTTATGCAGAAAATACTATTTCAATGCAGGAGTAATATTACTTTTTCCATTTTATTAATAATGAATGTTTTAAATAAACAATCATTGTTTTTATAATCAATAACAGATTATTACATATTTTACATAATTTAAAATTATCATATATACATTTTGCACGTTTTGAAATGGTAAAGTATGGCTACATATTTTTATTCATTCTATACAGGTAGCAAAGAGTGGGTTGTATCTTGTACACGTGCGTTCATATTTATATATATATTTTTTTTATTTTTTTTATTTCATATACATGAACACACAATGTCACAAAAGAAATACAAAAACGCAACAAAAACCACAGTTGGTTTTACTGTGCGCCCTAATTTTATTGTTAAATATATTTAAGAAAACAAATATTTGAGGGTAGAAACACAGAAGTAGAAATAGCAACACGTAAATGGCCAGCTCAAGTATTCACAGAAAAAAAAAGAAAGTTGGTTCACACTACACAGGTTGATTCAGGAAATATTTTTTTAATGTATGTTTATAATTTTTGTCATTGATGTTTTTTATAACGTTAATTGGTAATTTATTAATTAGATAAGGGATAGAATATTCCAGTACCCGTTTGCCGTAGTTGTTGATGTATTTTGGAATGACCAACTTTTGTTTACTTACGCTTCTAGTGATGTTCTTGTGACTTATTTTATTTTTTAATTCGGAATTGAAATATTGTTCTGTTAGTAATGTGTACTTTATTTTTGTGTGACTTGGAATTATTTTACAGTGGTTGAAAAGTAGGTGATAATTATTATGAAAATGTTTCTTTACTTTTTCGGGAACAATCGTTTTTAGAATACGTAATTGTAGCTCATAAATTTGATTAATCTGTGTGGTGTAGGTTACGCCATAACAAATCAACCCGTATGAAATAATGGATTCACCTAGTGCCTTATATAACAACAATAAGATTGAGATAGGTGTTTTGTTTTTTATTAGAGATAGTTTAGCCAGGAGGGCACGGAGTTTGTCACATACGATGTTAATGTGACGTTTCCAGTTTAGAAGATCGTCTATAGTTAAGCCTAAGTACTTATGACTCGGCACTGTATCAACAGTAGGACATTGACAACGGTTCTTTGATAATTTTGATGCAGGCATTGGTGACCATGTGCTATAAGGTTTATAGCTGTATTGTGTCTGTTCTGGCTGGTACTGATATACATAGTCTTGGTTTTATGCACATTAAACACTAGCCCTGCATCATGTGACCATTTTAAGAGTATGTCAAAATCGAATTGCAGCTGTTGCTTTGCTTTCTTTATATCTTGGTGCGCTGACAA
>DWQX01004111.1:0-15831 GCA_018245475.1 Pharmacophagus antenor
GTTTAGTTGATTAGGGACGTTACTTTGTACTAAGTTCATACATGCATGTAAGTACTTACTCGTAATTATTGTTAATTTTACAAGTAAAGGTAGAAGTGTTATTATAAATGCAGTAATTTCTACATATACTTTAAAATCAAAGGCCCGTCAATGTTGAGTGAATATTCACCCAGTCTACATGCTGTTGATTGCACACGGTCAAAACAATTTATGCATTTCGTCTGTGCCATCTCCAGGTTTTTGTTGATTAGAATCATGTAACGTTGCTGCCATAACCTATTTTATTAAAAAGAAAAAAACTAATTTATGAAGAAAAATTTGGAAAAAATACGGACTATTTTCGTATTTAATTATCATTCCGGACGTCGCAATGAGTCACCAGTTGAAGTAAATAATAAACATTGCAGACTTGTAATGTTTGGTATTACACGGTCCTCGTCTAGTAATTTGCCGTCAGACAAACGAATAGATAAATATCTGTCCTTCAACGGTTGAAGTAAATCATTCATCAAGTTGATCGCGTGCAAATTAACAGAACCTTGTCCATTGTTTTTCTAACCAAAAATATTAACGTAATTTTTATAGTTTTTAGTAGTAGATACTTTTTAATCGTTAGTGTAAATTGTGCTGGTAGATGTTGATATTATATAGTTCTCTATAGTGTAACTGTTCTATCATTAATAATATTGTGCTTTGATTATCGGTAGCTTCTACTGTTCAATAACTTTTTTCGCTCCCACATATCAAGCAATGCGGCTAGGTCCGTGGAGTACTTCTATATTTGTGACATTATTTAAACTATATTAGTCAGATCAAAATGTTATCCGTAGCGACAGGACCAACCTACTTTCTACGACTACTCGAGAAGGAAATCCGTTTTCTGAACGATTGAAAATTACGACATAATATTGTTTATGAAATAAAATATAATCGAATAACGGTTTAAAACTATGTAGAACGATAGAAAAATATCTACGATTTTAAAAAATAGCAGGGACATTTGGGCACACGCCAAGGTAAGTAATGATATAAATCTTTAGAGGTTTAGGTAAACTGTAAGACACGTGACTACAGTTTGAATAATATCAATCGATTCAGGTGTCACAAGAATAATTGTACCTATTCGTTCATTTACGTAAAACTGCTTAATTTATATATTAATATGCAATAATACTAAAATCAGGATAAGAGTTATAAGGTAATGAATAACTTTGTACTTTATACAAATTTGTGAATGTATACAATTAACATTAATACATAATTTCTCAATTATATTATTTAAAATGAAATACTAACTAATTCTTTACACCGTTTCAAAATATTAATATCAAACAGATTGTTAACAATGTATTTTCGAAATTTCATCGACTGAAACCATCTCTGATCATATCTAACTTCTGTTGACCCTGTACATATATTTAAAAGCCACCATGGGAACGAAATGGCGAGAAAAATCGTTACTTTGACACTATAATCGTGATTATCTCTTCTATTGATATAAAGCAAAAATCACATCGGTCGTAACCTGTTACCCGCGATGAGGAAAGTATAAAATTGCGATCGCGCGAGTTCCAAGCGTAAAATGTTAGGCAGGGCAACTTCTGATTAAACCGTAAAAGAAATTGGTTCCACGGCTGAGTACTTTATCGCCGACGTTACGGAGGCAATTTGGTGTCATTCCTCCTCGCCTACGGGTGCTATGCCGAGATTCCTGGCGGCGACGCCGACTGGTTAATGTTAACAGGGAACGGCACCGCGTACAATACCGTCTGCTTATTAAACGAACGTCATACAAAGAAAGTCCCGAGGGTGCTTTCTTATAATCTACTTTTTGTTAATTACCTTTCGGTTCTTAAACGAAAAACATCCTTTCGATCTAGTGTAGTGTAGTGAACTAAAACAAATAACAATCTTAGTTAATTTTGATGTAGTCTTAGGCTATAGAAGATGTGAACTATATGCATTCGCCCTAAGACAATAAGAAATGTATTCATTGATTCTTAAAGACATTTATACTAGCAGTTTAAGTTAAATTTTATTTTCTATTTAAGCTGACAAAAAAGGGTTTATTTTAGTACAATTAAGACTCCTATACGAATCCTCTATTCAAAAAAACATTTTGGGTAAATTTTTCTGTTGGTAATAGAAGAACGATGGGTTAATACGAAGTTCTTAAAACAAAATGAATTAATGATTTTGTTGTGAATACTTTTGCATTACTTTTGATTCGACGTTTTATTCGCGAGCTTTTCATTAAAGACATTGTAAATTTGAAATATGAGTGAAATAGAAGACTGGTAAGGAATTAATAACTAAAGAGATAACGTAAACTGAATTTTAAATGTTTACAAAATATTCAAAATTTTGGAATATACTTACGAAAAGTGTTAATGTCTTATCAGCTTGTTATTTTTTTTTTCTATAAATAATTAATTTTTCAATTAAATAAATTAAGCATTCCCGTTTTGCTAAAATTTCCCAATGTACTTTTAACATTTATAAATTCACCAAATAAAAAAATATTATAAACTCATAATCATATGAATACACATAAAATATTTCTTTAATTACACAAATATTTAAGAATTGTTTTAAAAACTTAACGACATAGCCGCATCATTATATTTTGAAGGAGGGATTGTCATTCATTTACAATCAGTTTATTAATGTCAAGGTTTCTATTCTCATATTAATATTTTGTTGCTTTAACATAAATGACGAAGTAATCAATAAAGAAAAGCTTCAAAGTATGACGTTGTATTATAACACTAAAACCCAAGATGGCGTGGCATGCGATTCCTAATATCAGCAAGTAAAGTGGTCCCGTTAGTGCGCCAGGTGCCAGTGGACGTCACTTACCGGAGCAATAAACTACCCAACCCGCGCGTAACGCCTGACTTACTTAGTGCACTTAGCGAATTATTAAATTTACAAGCTACTTTAAATTTACTGCATGGTTTGTCTAAACGACGGCACGGAAAATAAACTTGAACACGTCGGTGTTAACCGCGACCTATTTGTTCACTCTATCTAGCTTCCACATATCCACATTTAAGCTAAAGTTAGATAACACTGAAAAACTCGGAATTTGGTAAACTAAACCATTATTTTCCAAGTTATTACACATAATTGACCTTGAATATATTGTACCACGATATATTTGTTCTAATTTTATTTACATATCCATTGCTCAGTGATTCAATTTCTTCATCACGTACATAAAAACCTATTCCGGTGCTGTAGTAAACTGTCCATTGCAAAACTAGAAATTCATTGTAATCAAATGAAATGACAAATTCTTCGACTATATTTATTATTCGTTACGTCGTTTGTTCCTTATTGAAATTCCATCTAAAGGCTATATAGCAATTCGAAATAAAAAGGCTCCTAACGTATTTTCTGTAATTTTTATTATTAAGTTACATATTTTACTAATGTATTAAATTACAGAAATAATTGAAAGGAATAGTCGTAGCTTTTTTTAAACGTAGAATCCACACGTTAGAGCATCTAGGTAGTTTTCAATTCAGCAACTGTTTTTCTTTTGGGTGTACATAAAATTTTACATTGAAAGAGATTAAATCGTATATAATTATTTTACTCTACCTTCCATCAAATAAACGTATGAAAAATATTGTATTTCACTATTTACTACAATCATTCAATTTCGTATTTCGTAGAAATGTATTTTGTTTTTAAATAAGATGATTTCTTTGGTGCCAAACAACGTGCTTGGTCGCACCGTAAATATTTCACAAAAGACATTTACTTTCGTAGTTTACAAAAATTATACAGCTGCGAGTATACTAGATGTAACATATTGTTAGATACGACGCCGCCCTTATTCCTTCACATGATTGTATAGTCGTTAATTATTTTTATAATTTAATAAAGTAACTAAAATCATTCGTGATGATAATGTTAAGTTATAAACATTTATATTTTTATAAAAGAAATTAGTTACATCTTATCTTAAATATTAGAAAGCTTACTTTAAATATATAATAATAAATAAATAAATGTACATAACGTGAGAAATGTACATGCCTGGAGTTTGCAGTAAATACGAGAGATAAAACAGGTGCCGGCTGAAATATGGAGTCCGCTTCGGAGAGCGTCCCCGTTGTAGACAGTAATACCCAGTTATCGTAGATTATAAAAACAAGAGACAGATAACTATGTTTCTGTAAATGAAATAAATACCATGGAGAAGTTTGAACGTAGTTTATTAATGCAGATTATAATAAGCGTTACTATCATCATATTATACTCTTAGCACCTCCTTTTGTTTTCCACAAGTAGGTAATCTTCTCTAGATAACACAGTTTATAAGAAAAATTATAAAATATGACGCCGTTACGTATTAAGAGAATATTTTTAATTCATAGGTGCATCTGAAAAAGCAATTCGTGTGTGTTAAGCACCTAAAGGCTTCAACACAGTTGTGTCTAGGGAGGTCAGTGACCGCAGACCGGTCGGACGTGATAGTTGCCTTCTCCATTTCCATCGATCAACAACGGTCTATAAATTATTTTTTTACATCTATTTTAAAAATTAGTATTGTTTATTATTACATATATAGAAATTTATTGTGATTTATAAAAAAGGCGTGAAACTTACCGAGATAATAAGATAAGGGAGATGGTTAACCATAAGCGTCCAGTTTATTCTGGCTTTCATATATAACGGTAGATTGACAATAAAAAGGCTAGCCTTGCTTAGGTTCGATTAACGCTTTCCACTATCCAAGCACCCGAATCAAGTCGGGAAATAAGTCGCAAGTGATTATCCGTTGCACAACATAGCCTATTAATACTAGATTTACCGATACATTTCTTTTCGTGTCTGTAGTAACTTTGTGCGTTATTGTATTCCTTTATTTCCTATTTTTCAATAAAATTTAGGGAATGTTTCCTGAAGCATTACAAAAAAATAAAAAAGTCAAACGCCTATTAATATAATAAACTTTTTATCTAGTGTTAGACCGCAAAAATGACGGGTCCGGTAAATCTAGTATTAAATATGATTTAAGTTTAGCTACTTTTCATTTTTCATCTTAAAGTTGAACACGGAAAACTTAGGATCGTTATATTTTGAAAAAATAATGGGATATTTATCCGCATGACAGCATAAATAGCAAAATCTTTTCGTAATTTAATGCAACATGTATCATAAAAAAACGCGAAATATGCTAAAATTATTACTTTGAAAATGTATATTTTTGTTTATAATGTTCAAGACATGCATCCGTGCCTTCATAATAAATTTCTCATTAGCAAATAGTCTGAAATTTGATTCTAAAATGTTAAGTAGCAACCTTCAAGCCAAGGGAGAAACAAAACACTGATGGTATATACAAATGTTACAAAACTTAATGATAAAATATAATAAGTTTGTATAAAAAGTTATGATATTCAAATGAGCAATAAGCATTAAAGGACAACATTAGAAGAACATTCTTTCACCTGTACCAATATATGGTAGATGGTTAAATTTACTAAATTACTCAACAAACGAACTTGGTCAAGGTATTTAGTGTACACATATGCAAGCCTTTATTATTCTATAATTTATGTGAAGTAGATTAGACATTTATTGTTAGCAGCATATTATTAAAGATTTCAGACATCATCATAAGTAACTTAAAATAAAAAAAAATCGAATAAACACATAAGTTAAAAGATTAATAATATTATACCATGACTTTAGTTTTAGTTAAAAGCGATCTACAGTAAATCTATTGATCATCAAAAGATTTTTCTCGAGATCATAATGAATGACATAATAAAATTAATACCTAAACTTCAATGTTACCATTTTAAATTAAGGAAAAATTTTGCTGGCTGCGTTAATTACAGCTAGTCTCAGAGGTCACTTATGAATTTCTTAGAAGTTGCATACTAAGCCCTCGTGTTTCACTCGACTGTATATCTTTTCAGCCTTTTCATACTGCGGAAAACATCACTCAAGGGATCCGCTAGATAATTAACACCGTACTGTAGTTTGATATTATACCGCTTCGAAATATCGTCTATTTCCTTCCTCTCTCATACATTTGGCCACATAAATTTTTATACTTTTTCTTTTTTTCGTTTAGACGTTTATACTTTCACACATTTGTAAATGTTTATAGGTACTATTGTAAAGTTAATACGTGAATTTCAGTTTACATTGGTATTTGTTTGAAAGACGTAAACCAATACGAGATATTGAAATATATGGAAAATCATTAATTCAGAAATTTTTACGTATACAATACCTCGCTTTAATGCTAGATTCACAAGTATATTGAAGACATGTTTTAGTGGTATTAAAAACTTTATTGAATGTAAGCACAACAGCATCTTAAAGTCTCGGAGAGATTCGCATTTTCAATTTATAACAGGCACGAACGTCGTGCTTTAAATTAAGCTATGTATGTTTAGTACTTGAAAATTTCCAGAGCAGCAAAAATAAATGATGCAGTTGCAACATTCTTATTTTCTCACGGAGAGCGTCGCCATAGTTTTTTTTTTTTTATTTTATGTAATGGTATAAACTAACGTTGTTTGTTTACTTATTTTAGAGTTTGTTTTACTTATAATGTTTCAATAACAGGTCCATGTATGACTGTCATATTTTTTCCTATTTACGATTTGAATTTTGTAATTAACAAAATGAACAAATTGTTAACAGTTATCATATTATATCTTGATTAATGTATAATTTCTATAAATTTGTTAATCATAGAATAGTTTTACTTACTTTTAAACGGTATTAAAATATATCTGTTAAATAAATATCACAAGACAATTTATCTATGCAAATTGGGTTTAACTATGGGTAATTAGTTTACTAAAAAAAATAACAGAATGCCATGCTTTTTCACTAATTAGTTGATATAAATTTCTCAGTTCATGCATCGATGTGATTTATAAGATTTCAAATAGTTGAACCACTCGTACATTTCTATAAATTCTTTAAATGTGGGAAAAATTCAATCTAAACAGTAATTATTATATCATTATTGACTAAACTAGATTTGTGTAATAATAATACTAATCTGAATGATTTGCAGCTATATCAAGCGTTAAAGCCTAATTGTCCTAGTGTAACAATTAATACCGTCATAATGGCACACATAGCTTTCCCACGGAACACAAATGGCTTCAGTTTAAGTTATGAGTGGATTAGTCTAGGTTATGTGTATAGAATGCTTTGCCCTTTTGTTAATAAATATTAACATTAATTAAGCTTCCATTGGTTGATAAGGTTTAATTGATTCGAAAAACTTAAAGCATTTTTTACAAAGCCGAAGCCTAGCACCGTCATTGAATTGTTGCTGTTTTGTTTACGAGGTACTCCTTATTAGCTATCAGGTCGACGTACCTCTTATTATCAAGGATGGACGGTAGAAGTTTCACATAACAACGTCTAGTTTGTATTTCCATGTTTGTTTCACACGTTTGTAACTAGAACGAAGTGAGATATACCACAGAGCAAGCACAGTTAAGATCTATAACATACAGAAAACTATTAAAAATATTAACAATAATTTTAGAAAGGGTATTTATGTGATTGCAATAATTTATTTACTTATTTATTCTTTATTGTACTAAATAATTAATAAGAGGTTATAGTTTACATCGAGCGAACTTAATGCCCAAATGGCATGTTCTCCCATTCAATTCAACATAAAGTGGAAAATTGAAGGTAGGTGAAATATTAAAAATTGAAGAGAAAAAAAGAAAAATTAATTATATACAAATTAATATCTGTTTACAATACAATATATACCCACTGAGAATCCCAATCGCGTCGTCGATGTCGGAAACGTCGCGGAAGTGACGTCAGCTTCCGCCGTTATCGCTGAAGAGCCTTTATCTAAACATAATGGCGCAACGATACAATTTTTGCAACGGTACAATCGAGTTTTTATAAACAATCCTCTAATGCAAGCGGTACAACAAATTACGATAAAAGTAGTATTTTGTACAGATAAAGGGTTATTCATTAAAATGCGATGATATTATTGAAAACAAAAATCGAGCATACATTACAATCGGTCTTAAATCGTGGCTGTGGGCAACAATAGTTCAAATGAGCTATTAAGTCTATACCTATATATTATGGTGCATTGAAATGGGCATGTCAATTACGACGCCATCGCTATACCTTTCAACGTTGACATATATTTCTAAATAGTAATATTTCTATTAGCTTTTTTTAAACTTTACATCCCACGTGTAAATAGATGGGTGTCGTAAATTTAACACGACCACGTATGCGCGTTTCAGCACACCAGGCTTTCCGTTTGTGATAAATCGTATGTTCTCAAATTGAGGACCTACTTCCTGTCTTCAGTTAAAATAACCTACGTAGAGTGTTGGTCGCCCACATAAATTTAGGTAAGTATCTAAATTAAACAGTTTCAATGTGGTAACTAAATTAATAAATAATTTTTTCCATTGTCTGACTATAATTTTTTTATGGTCTATTAATAATTCTGAACTAACATTCGTTTTAAATAACTATCGTCTACTAAAAATTTCATATAAGGATAAAGGGGACCTTTAAGTCACACAGATGGCTAGTTCAATTATTAAACGTCTCACACTAATGTACCTTACGAAATAAAACCCCGCGTTCGGGGCTAGTGGTACTTTAGCATAGTTCTCATGAATATTCTAACAGGATTTCATGATGTGTATATGTGATCATTTCACGCGTATTCCTCTATAGACTTACTGTCAAATATTTCTTCCTAAAATTTTTACTTCTCTTAAAAGTAGTATTACTAATTATATACTATTATTATCACAACGTATTAATAACCCATGACTTTTGCCCATTATGTCTTTTTAATCTAACCAAAAAGATGTGAGTACAATTACAAAAAAAATTGTACTTTCTTAACAGTTCTCAATAGAAGGCACGTAATTAACTTACCTAAATAAAGTTATTCAAAATCATACCATTTAATAAAGAAATTTTAAGTTATGGTATAAGTGGTACATATGAATGTAATATTAGTTACTGTTTTTCTAAGAATATGAACATGAACGAGGTTAAATCTTGTAGATTGTCTCTAAAGGATGGCAAACATTATTAATTCCATTACGGGATATTTAATTAAAATGCTTCATGCCTCTCGGTATTAAGCTACAAAATTAAACCATAGTTAAATTTTTCACGTCTTTTACTTTAATTACAATACTGCATTACTTAGGTAGAACACTGACGAAAATGGATTTGTTATTTTATCCGTATCATTAGTTTTTAACAGGTTATTTTAGATTGGTTTTATGTTTGTGTTAAAACAACCGCTTTATCGGTCATTATAACTTGAATCTTTGATCACAATATCAAAATGAATGTGTTTTAAGACATTTCACATAGTTTTCACTACATCAAATAAATAATACATGGAATAGTAATTGTTGTTTAACGTACACATTTTTTCTTTTTATAACCTCCCCTATACTTATAAATTTGATATCCAATGTGACAATTAAAATCTTTAAATTTTACATTTCCGGAAAACATCTCAAACCTATTAATGAAACTTTTTTTTAAGTAGCATGACATGGGTTAGAAAAAAAAGAGAGAATGGGTGTTCCTTTTTGTTAGTTCGAAGAAGCGAAGAAACGCTCGAAGCCCGAAGCTGTGATAATTGAGTCGGGAAGCAAATACAAGCCAGCAACATAAAAGGCTCTTTTAACGTGCTGTGGTAGAGTTTTTTTTTCTAAGTGCATTAAAAATCTCTGTTTGTATTTTATTATTTGTTAAACCCATGATAAAAATATCAAGAGAAGAAAATTATAATATTCATCGTCCATATTTATATCTACAAATCACATTAATCAACTTTACGAGTATAAACATACACTAAACACAATTAATTTTCTTAATTAATATCTAAATTGATTGGTCCCGTTAAATTTTGATCATGTTTGATTTTAATGAAAACTGCTCTACTATAAAATATTTTTTACTATCTGCAGCAGTCGGACCCACATAGAACTTTCTTGTACACTGTTCCGTGTATATAAACGAATATCCATCGCCAAGGCTTAATACTAGTTTTACTGAGATAGTTGATGTTTTAAAGAAACAATTCTTACTCAAGATCAAACGTAACGTTTAATTATAAATCAATAAATTGCATTTTCTTATAAGTATACTACATAGCCATTCATTTTTATATACTATCTTCTATCCATAGTAAAACGGTTAGATATTGTACGTTTATTTAGTTTTTTGTAATCCTTGCAGAAAACATTAGGAATTTATAATATATTGTGTTTTTATGGAGAAACTAGGAAAAAATATCATATTTTTAAAATGTACAAAAGTATGTGCCCTCACCAATCAGACGGCCGGACTTTAGTCAGTACAAATTATATTAATAGGATCTTACCTTTCTTTTATCCGTTCTACTTTAACTTTTTTTAAAGTTAGTTTTTGACTTCCTTCGTGGCGGATGCTAGGGCCATATGAGTAATGGAGTTAATACATATAACAGCGTTTTTGTATGCCGCGCTCGTATATGTGAGAGCCAAAGTATTTTCCGTGAACACGCTTCAACATCCATGACTACTTTGTCACTCATCTGAAATTGATTTCAAAAGTTAGTCCATTTTCTTATAAAAAAAGACAGTTCTTCAGAATAGGTATTTTTAATTTCCCCAGGGAATATCATTTTCTGCTCATAATTGATTGTTCAAAAAATATTTCATAACGTTTTTTGTATTTTCTATTTAATTAATACAATAACATAATACTGTAAAACATGCATAAAGAAGCATTTTACAATAGCAGACTACTGTATCATTCGGTATATTTGTGGTCCCGTTTCCATACTAAGATTTGGCTATCAAATATTCACATGCGGAGGAATGTTGCTGTTTTACCGTGGGCACCACCCCACCCCTACGCCGCCTTCCCCGCCGCTCCCCACAGTCACCGTAGCCGACTTCCCCCCGGCAACCCTGTCTCAAACAACTGAATGTGCTAAAATCAATAACTGACGCTAGTATGACATTTAGGTAAAAAATTGAATTGAAATACAAAAACCATAATGCCACATGTCACCTTTCTTAAACAAGATTTGGAAATTAAGTAAATATATGTGCAATTTTGATATTTTTTTATTAATTTAAATATTATAATTAAAGGTATTCATTTACTTTTACCTATTCAAAAACTATCTCATATAAAATTATGGAGACGGGATTTCAATTTTTCCTGACCCGAGAGTCGACCCGCAATCCCGCAAAAGAGGCCCAAGAAGTTGGTTAGGTTAGTATCTCTCTTGCTATACATTACTTTAAAATAGCTATGTACTGGTCCTTGTCTCCCATTTGTTACCTGAACTTTACTGTTTAAAATTAATTGGGACTCGTCATTGTAATCACAGAGTTGATTAGAGTCATAGTGATAGTAATGAGAAGCTACCGGTAAAAGTTTTATCACAAAAACATAGCGTTGAAGTATGATCGTTTAAATAAACCCAAAGTATAAGCATTCGATACAAAGTGTTTGACGTATTATCTTTTTGTTCTACGTAATTTTAAACAGGCTAGATATGACGATGGATTCAGGTAGGAAAATTAGTTACTAGAGAAAATGAAACTTGTTATCAACATTATACGGTAAGTACTTTTGGTATCTTTTACATACGGATAGTATATTAGTGATATGCAATATGATTTATTAAAATAAACTTCTGCATTTGCTAGATATACTAATTTAAATTTGATATAATCTTTTCAGATAAATTATTTTTTCATTACTTTAAAATACATATAATTTTAAAGTAACGTAACCTAAATTTAACACGCTAACATTAATGAACGAAAGGTTCCTCGGCACCGGACGAGGTTTGCGGTTGAAAGACGAGACTAAAAAGGAGGTGGTTAAAGTTAAGCAGGTCCGCTCTGGCGTCCACTAGAAATTTTATGGTTTCCTTTTCAGGTCTTTTTATAGGGTTGTATAAAAACCATAAATTATACGATAATCTAAGAATAACAAATATTTACTATACATGTGATATTATCTCTGTCTATGTAAAAATTACCGTATTTTTTGATAAATTTGGAATATAAAAAAATTATTTGCAATGTATTAGCGTTATCATTGTCCTTTAAAACAAAAATTATTTTGCCGTCCCCAATCAGTAAATATATCACAGTAAATATATAAACATATCAGTAAATATATCACAGTAAATATATAAACATATCAGTAAATATACAGTCAATATGTAATACTTACGGGTGGAATACCAAGTAGAGACATACAAACGTACCACGCCCTTTTTTAAAGCAACGAAATAAAGGTATTTAGTAAAAGTTCATTTTCGAATATGCACTTATTATATTAGACCAGAGAATATGATATTTTCTTAATTTTTTACTAATTAACAGTTATAATAATACGTATGAAACCAAAAACAAAATAGTAAATATCTCGAAGACGTAGTGCATTTTAACACCTCTTGAAGACTGCAAATAAAAAAGATTTGGCGCCTTCTTTTCCGTGTAAGAGAGCGGAAAAGTGGATGTTCTCGTTTCTTTACAACGCAAGTAAAACAAAAATAACAAGAACACTGAAGGCGTTTTTGTGTTCACTCTAAGCTTAGAGTATAATCAATCATTTTTATCATCACGGGCTTTTATTTAACTTCGCATAGTAGTTTGTTTGGATTCAATCCTGTGAGTTAATTCCGACCTACTTTATTACAACAGTCTTATAAATGTCAATGTAATAGCTTGTCGTAACTGAAGTTATCATTAATCTGGTAGTTAGATAGTAGTAGAGCTTGTTCCATACTAGATTTTACTGTAAAAGAATATATACTAAATATTAAAATACATTTTATGTAAATATATCGCAGACTAAATAAATTATATACATGAATTCAGATCGCTACTTTTTTTTAAATTTTCACGTTTTCTTCTATAAGGCTATATATATATTATTTCAGTATGTGTTTACTTTTTAGTGCATGCAACTTTAATATATTTTTAAATGTAACAAGTATTGTATAATCTCTTAATTCTCTAAGTAAAATGCTGTGAAAATAAGTTTATTCTTAGCTTTGTTCGCTTTTAATATAAAATCAAATATCTAGTTAGCTATACGTGTGATCGGGCCTAATGCTGGTCCGCAACTCTAGCCACAGAGCAAATATTCCGCACGCTTCCTATTTACTTACCGCGCTCCTGTTTACTCAGATAAAGCGAAAATTTGATCAAACACAAACGTCGTACCTCGAAATTTGTTTTGTACTCTACACATAGACGGTGAAATTATTTTTATTAAAATATTTTTACAATCATTTCTATTTTCACAAAAAAAATCTATACATTATAATTATTCCATTTAACTCAAATATCGAAATATAAATTTTAAATACTTTTCTTGTTTTTAGATATTAGGGCGGCAAAGAAAAATAATTATAAAATAATGTTTTTATTATATACAAAAATTTAATTATGAATAGCAATTTGCTAACAATAAGAGACACGGATATCACGTGTGCCTTGGTGCAATATTAATTTGCGTTATGATGTTATGGCGGGAACGGCGGCCATGTTACGAGCCCGCTATGATTAAACCAAGTCCTTAATTAAACACGGTGAACGGAACGTAATCAATGTTTACTAACAAACAAATAAAACCTTCGAAAAGAAATACGTATATGCACGTGAAACAGACACATAATTGGTCATTTTATTAACAATTAATATGGAAAAATATTTCAGTATCTAATTGTATTTCAAGTTAAGTTTTAAAATGTTCCTTAGTTTACTTAATTTTATAGTCCACAACATCATTTCTTTTTTAAATATGTGTCGGTTTTTCACAATTTTAGTATATTTGCAGTTTATCGTTTATTACATAAGGCAGAGATCCCGGGTTCAATTCTGGAGTCACATAAGAAATGGAATCTGTATTTTTATAGGATTTTATCGAACTCATCTGGGTAGCTACCATCTCCAATGTTAACCAGCCACCATAACAACTTTGTTGTTTTCCGGCAGTGATACATATAATAAGAATCAAAAGTATTCTGAACGAGCACGCTTCATCATGTCTTAACCCATGGCCTATGAAAAAAATTTATCAAGATACTATAAATGTAGAATTATTCTTTTAAAAAAATATGTACTCCATCAGAGATAACAAGTTTATGTAAAGGACGTAATGACAAGTCAAGCTTGTAGTCATTGTACCTAAAATTATTTGACTATGATTTTAGAAAGATTCACATTTTTGGGTTAAACTTGATACATTTTGAAAAGATTTCCGTTATGTGCCCTTCTCAGGCAACAATATACGACTGGCACAAGGAGTGTAAGTGCTAGCGGATAAGCCCGGTCGCCGAGAAAAAGCGGTCGGACCTGTAAAGACACTTAACGAAAATAAATTTAATTTAAAATAGAACTCACATATACACGGGAGTTTTAGCGAAATAAAATATACACCTTGACTATAAATAACTTATGATTTCATTTAAAAAAATAAATTCAATTTTTTTAGCAGTCTAATATTTTTATTAAAATAGTATACATATTAAACATGTATTTAACTATGTTCTATGGATTAAAACTTTCCTAGTATTTATAATGCAAGTATATGGTTTATGAAATATTCGCTTAAATTACTAATTAATTTTTGTCAGTACTTTAATATATAATATACTCTAAATAAAAATTAAGTTACTAAGGAGATGCCCGACGACGGGCGGTAAAAACCCGTCACGTTTTCTGAGGGTGCCATGTGTAATGTCAAAACACGTTAAGATTGTATTTTTGTCGTAGTCTTTACGATTTAACAAAGCGGAAATTAGCAAATTAATTATTGTTTTATTTAGTCAAGGAGTTCCGTAAAGTAACGCTGGAATCAATTAATTATAATACAGTCGTAATAATCAATTATTCCATCTTAAATTTTTGTGTATAAATATTATAGACTTAGTGTGAGTCGTAAAAATAATAAAACATAATATTGCGTGCTTTGAATGTTATCGAATTTTGTTATAAATTATGTTTTACTTACATCTACCTGTGTATACGCAAATAAAATCAAATTATAAGTAATAAAGTTAACTCAAGCATTGACTTCATCAACATTGTGCAATGTCCTTTTACGTCATCGATATTGAAAATTGAAAGATTGATTAACGAGAAGCCTATTAACACGGTGCCTATCATGTTTTTTCACACTTAACCGGAGAGCTTTATCAGCCACGCGGAAAACTGCCCGAGCAGCCGGATGGAAGGGGATTAAACGACGGGCAAGTTATTAACTACCACATAGCCGGATGCAAATGAGGACCCTGTCACACTAACGTTAATAGAGCGTTCACCAAAACTATTTGTAGCTGACAGGATTACAGCACTAGTAAAGAGTAAACACGCTTAAGACTGAAACTTCGTAACAGTTGTAGTCGTATAATTAATATTTTCTTTTTATATGTCCTGTATTTTTTTATTTAACTATACAAAGAGACGGGTAGGTTATTCACCAGTTGATGGATGACAAGTTATATGACCAAAATGCAATATTTATCACTGGATCTTCTTACATTTCTGAAGTTTATCAGTTTTGTACCTGAGCAAAAGGTAACCAGTACAATCTCTTAATAAAATCTTTATTAATTTTTAAAAAACAGATACGAGAGGAAATAGCAATATATATATATATAGATTTGTGTATATATATATATATAATATATACACACATGAAGATACATATATACACGCACGAAGCGTTTCGCGCCCCGCCGACGAAGCCGTGAGGTCCTGCTGCCATAAAGACAGCATTTCCTCCCGCAAGGAACGC
>DWQX01004112.1:0-15829 GCA_018245475.1 Pharmacophagus antenor
TTACATGTCTTATTGCCGTAACACAACAATGCCCGTTATTGCGGCAAATGCACATTGAAGGTGACAGCTAACCGAACTAGACAAATTCCTATCCATCCCCCGGATTCCAACTAGAGACCTCTCTGTTACAAAGCGTTAAATCTTTCCACTACAGAAGCGTTTATACAAGGTATAATATTGATTTCAAATATTTCATTTAAAAGATTATAATTTTTCTACTCCCCATATGTTATCGTTAGAGTGACAGCCGAACCACGCCTCTATTTCGGTTAGAGAAAACTTTGAAACGCACGCCGAGATAGTTTTCTTGGCGGACATTTCGACGCTTGACTTTGAGACTGCAATCTTCTATTTAATAAGTTCACACGTTTTAGAGTACAGTTTTCAGTTAACTTCGCCTTTCCTCGACATCAGCCGTTTTAAGAAACTTCAAGATAACATTGACGAAAGCTTTAAATACACTTTCGTTCCATTGTTAATAACATGTTAATTAATTTATTTATTTGACAAGTCGGCGATAACACGAAATAATATTTATAGCTTGTCAAAATGTTGTTATTGTATTGTTTGATAATGCCAACACAGATGTGCAAATACATTAATAATGTTCGATTAGTATTCGGTTATTTATATCATAGACTACCCTTTCTTAAATTACTTTTATAAAATTATTATACATTTACTTTGCTTACTACATAAAACGTTTGATTTAAAAATTTTATAATTATATTAAGATTTAATTAAAAAGTGTTGATTTGCTATTTATTAACAAAAAATAGAGTTTGTCAGTATGTCAGACAGTCTATGTGGTAAGCTCACAAAAGGCTAAAGGTATTTCAATTTGCTCATTTTTTTGATATGAAGATTCGGGATATTTTAAGATTTAATTAAAAGAAATCTTATAATCTGTTATAAGATTATTGGTAAGATTATTGATGTACCATATCATGACTTTTAATTTCACGTAATTTTAAATTATAATTTCACAATAGGTGGTGAGAGTACGTCCAGAGTGCTCCTGCTCTTAGATGTTTGATTTTTCGAAAAACAGCAACGCTGTTATGGCAGCAGATTGACAGCGATGGTGGTAGCTAATCAAGCATGGTCGAAAAAACCACTTATCACTATTCAAACATACGTGGGTCCCGGTGTCGAATCAAGGATAGCTGAGTAAGAGGACAGGAACGGATCACTTCGACACATCTTTTCAAGTTCTTATAGGAATTTTAAAATTACTTTAGGATATTTAATAGTATTACATTTACAAATTTTTAATGACATGCTATCGTTTTAAAATATTGATTTTAAACCTGTCACAATGTAAAGTATTTTGTCGTAAGTAATGCTCGCGATAATTCTTCGTGCGGCACCTGAATATTTTTCACTACTATCTGGTGAATAATCAACCGAGCTACGGAATTTTGAGCTAATGCAGTACAAAAGCACACGTACCGGCTGTGCACTGGGGATGCCGGACGGACCACGAAATTTTAGTATATTTTAATTGTGTTTTATATTTAATTATTACAGTTTTCTAATATTGTTTTACTTTATGTGTCCGTCCTGTTTTATAACAAATCTACCTTAAGTTGTATACTCAATGAAGAAACATAATTTTAATATATCATGTCCTATTTACCTTTTGGTATACAATAAAGTTATATCTATATAAAGATAATCGATAGTAAGTGTACAATTTGCACAAATTAATCACACAATTCCTATCCTCCTGCGTCACGTTTGCTAATTATACAAAATTAATTATTCATATAATATTAGTAGTGTTGAAAATCACAAAGGCGACTATGATAATTGTTTTGCAAGATAAATGTCATTACAAAATTTCAATGAAGGTCTTTTCGATTAGTTGTTCATCAAAATATGAAAACGACAATAAATATGAATTAAAAAAAAAGATTTATAGAAATTATGAATAGGCATATTAGCTTTTTTCTATTTTTTATACGTTTTATACGTCACATGATGGAAAGTGATCACTGTCTCACGTAGACAGCCGCATAGTTCGAGTCGCAGCTGCGTTCACGACCATTAAGAAGCAAGTAGGCTCTACTCTTGAATTGTGGAATCAGTAACTCAGGGTACACTTTTTAAGAATGACCGTATAGAAATAATTGTATATTTATAATTAAAAAAAAAACTGTTTTAACCCAAATTAACATGTTCAAAATACATGTGTACTATTTTCTCGAGTTTTATGTTTGATTTTTTTTAGCTTTTTTACAATTACGGTATACGTTTGTCGCCTTTCACATAAGACGCTGAAGAATCTTGAACGAGCACACTCATCATATTCTGCCTTATCACTTAATATCGTGTGAAACTAAGTTTTGAAACAGTATGATGTAAATAAAAAATGCATTACAACTAAAACACTACAAACGTATCTAGGCTACAAGCTTTGTTACTATAAAATCGTATCTGTAATTTTAAAAATGCTATGTGAAAATTTTAATTTTTCATATATCACACTTTTTCGTACATTTTTAATATCTGCATTACAACCGTTTCGTAGCTGAAAAATTTAATGTGCGCGAGTAACTCGATTTTAATAACTCAATTTTGAGACGTGGGCTCTTTAGCGCGCCGACTCACGAGCTCGAGTCTTTATTTTTTTATTATTTTTTAATTTTTTTTTGAGCGACGTTCGGTGCACGGCTTGTACGCTGCGAACTAACGAACTGGCCGAGAAAATAGAGAAAAATTGCACCGGTGATATAGCGATACGGATCCACGCAGGTAACGTGTAGGCACACCATACTAACGCGCACGTGCGTGAGACTGTCCGAAAAAGTTTTTTTTCTTAATAAAACAAAAATCTTGAAGTCGTGGTTTCGAACGCATATGACCGAAGATGCCACTTGTTTTGACTTTTGTAAGTATATTTTATAGTTCCTTTTATTATGTATAATATATTACAGAGTTGTACGAAAGTGACAGATCTATTAAAAAAATCATACCTTTTTAAAATTTTTGCACTTTTTGATTTCAGTTGAAAATGCCGTTTTGGTCCATATAAATTTTCTTATACCAAAATGTCAAAATATACACAGGTAAGTAATTTTTTTTTTAATTATATTTAACTTTAGAACATAGTATTTTTAATCCCTTGCATTCTTTATTTATGAAAAAAAAATATACGTACAATGTTGAAATAACACATGGCCACTTTACAAGGTACTGGCTATCAAACGATTGCAATAGAGCAAACAACGTCGTGGACAAATAAACCATTGTGGAGTTCCGTACACAACTGTACAGTGCACCGCTCAAGTTTAACATCTACAAAAGTTTTATGTGAAAACTTAGTTTTCGTTTATATTATAAGGAATTAAATATACGTATAACGTATCTTATCAAGAAACAATAATTAAGGTTTGCCTACTAATATTCATTTTAAAAAATAATTATAACATCTTATCGAGAAACGGTATTAGAGGTCTATCATTAATATTGTTGGTAAATAGAATTAAATGTTAAAGAGTCTAAACGTGAAATAATAGTACAAATTTATCTCCTATATTGTTGTGAAGAAGTATACGTTAAAATGTTTTATCGAGTAACGGTAGTAAATATTTGGAAATAATATTCTCGGTAAAAGTCGAGTGCTGCCGTTAAAAATCTTATCTAAAAACAGTTGTAGAGGTTTGTCACTAATATTCATTCGGTAGCGGTAAGGGGCAAGCCCTTTTCGTAGGGTCGCACGGGGCCTCTGCAAAATTTACGATTTCGTTAGATTTAGAGCCGTCATAAAGTATTCAATGGAACCAAGCGTTACGCCTTGCGAGTGTTGTTGTCTAACGCTAGGGAAAACTCGGAGGAGAGAGGGAGGGGTGGACGGCAGAGAGTAGAGAAACATTGACCTACCAGGACTCGTCATCTACGACCTGTTTGTATTATAAGAACATGTGATATTGCATTTATTAAACGTCGACATATCTTCTCTTTGACGTATGCAAAGTTAGAATTTCTAGTGTGAGGATCTTACAAAAAGATTGCGTATTAACTGCTTGCTTGGCGGAGATGGCCGTTTGAATTGCCGGGCCAACATCAATTGTGGAGTCTGGATGGCGGCAGGGCATTTAAAATCCGCCTGGCTAGCTACCACTCTCAACAAATGGTGGTACTCTCTTACCAGCCCATAAGAACGGGATATCCACTTAAATATAGTATACTAAAATTAATAAATCATAATTTATATTATAAAGTCTAAACTCGATCATAAATGTAATAGTAAGGAAATATCATCTCATGTATTAATGTTTTTTTTTTATGTAGATGCATATGTAAGTGTTAGGGCAATGCGTGTGGGCATGCCCCTGCCCTCGATGTCAATTCGCCGCCATAACAGCCATAACATAACATTGTAGCGTTCCGATCGTATATCTGAGTGCTTATTCTGTGCCAGCATGCTTCGAAATCTGCGGCTTCATTGTCAGCTTCATAATAATTTCCCATGAGCCCACTAACTCAATGATGATAAGAGAAAAAAATTCGAATAAACATATTTTGATAAAAAACGAAATTCTATTTTCGCATATCAGAATTTAGCATCTCAACGGAATTCACAAATTTTAAAGATACTAGAGGTTAAATGAAGAAAGTTTTCCGTCGAAAATTTATTTCGTACGTAGTTCTACGGGGTTAGTGTGTTCAAAATCGCAAATAATTTTAATAATCAAAAAATATCCGAGAGATGAGTGCTTTTGCTACTTCGTTTGCATATTTTGAATCGGGGAGAATAATAACGAGTCTCATATGTATGAGCTTGAGAAGAATTTCTAATTAATTATCTTAAATAAACGTGAGATCTATACAATCGTGTGACACTGTGTCGGAATTTATAAACCCATATCTACAGTGCAATTCAAGCCTTAACATTGTCTGTTTTTATGGGCAACACGTTAACACTTAACATTAAATTCACGTGATATTAAGTGCCAATGGGGATATATGATGAAATATGCTCGCCCTTAGTATTCCATGTTATGATTATTATCGGTACGCTGTAGGGGCAGGTTGATATTGATGGATTGTAGCTAGCTAAACATGTTTCAATAAACCCTACCACCATTCAAACTGTTTTATCTATGTGTCGCCGGAATCAAATAACGTACTTTCGTGTTGCACGCCAAGCGGATGACCAATGAATTACAGAGGCAGAGCAGAAGAACCTACTCGCGTCTTCAAGGTCGGCAACTCAGCTGCTACTTCCCGAGAGTTGCAGCAGTCTGTGGGCTTCGGTGATCACATTCCATCGCGTGCACCGGTCGTTCATTTGCTTACTCTCACATTAAAATAAAAAATACTGTTGCGATATTAACAACCCCACGTCGTCAACAAGAAAAACGAGTATATACGTCAATATAAATTTGTATAGCGTAACAGCTGACGTGTATATTCACGGTATAAAATAAAAAAACTACTATTAACATGTATGTATACATTCTACACATTTCGTAATGTTTATAACAGGAATCTTAATTATTTATTTAGCATGTAAACTTGACACTGACCGTTTTTAATTCTGCACTCTGTGATATTTTAAAAATAAATTCCACCATTAACATGTCAAAGACAAGCGAAGGCGGAGATTGTCTTTTCCAATTTATTCATTGGCGATACTTTTAAGTTACAATCATGCCCAAAGTCATTGCAACTTGTAACATTAGAGCAACGTTCTTTTTAGATGTAACGTAACCGCATTAAACAACGGTTCAAGTTACAAATAAGTTAACGCTATAAATAGTTTCGAGGCTCGGCCCACTCGCAAACTAACATAAATTTAACTTAACCCACCCTAACTCCGGTACGCCCACTGGATACAAGTTGCTGCAAGTTAGGCTGCTCCTATGTTGTACATATAAACAACAATATTTTCTTAATGGTTTAGTAAAACGCTTTCCGTAATGTTGGTTATATTTTTAACATTTGATTTTAACAAGCTTATAACCATGAACTTAGGGTCAATAGCTCTCAAAGCAATCTATTGTTAATCACACAGTTAAATAATTGTTTATATTTGATCCCCAAACATAAATATAAATAACGCATAATTCAGAAGGGTTAACTTGCTATGCTAATCAAAAATAAACTAATGCTCAAATATTTTTATAAGGTTTATTTTTTTTTTAAAGCATACTTGAGCATAAAAATATAATATTTTCTAATAAAAATAAATCTTTCAAATCGCATAAAACTTATAGAAATTGACGAGATTCTAGCATGCCCTAAAGAATTGATTTTTTTTTATTTTACGTGGGAACAATTTTTTAATAATAATTTAACAAAAAAAAAAACGGTCATAATCGGTCCATTCAGTGATGATATCCATGAACATCAGGCAAAAAAAAAGGAACAAAACAAAGTCATGCTTCGAATTTTGAATTACCTTGTAAAACAAAACAACGAGCTGGGAATACTTTGTTAGTTATTGCACGAATATAAGCTAATTGATATTTACTATGAGCACTAAACACGAAAACCCGTCACTCGGTCTATCCAACTTAACTTCGAAATTAGGTTAACAGGTTAAACGCCGCGGTGGTCACCTGCGAGCGCCGCCTGAAAACAGCTAACAATTTAATATGTGGGTAAATGTCAGTGTTCATCAATTGTT
The DNA here is from genome assembly GCA_018245475.1 of Pharmacophagus antenor. NCBI lineage: Eukaryota > Metazoa > Arthropoda > Insecta > Lepidoptera > Papilionidae > Pharmacophagus > Pharmacophagus antenor. The sequence continues at coordinate 6,638 of DWQX01004112.1, forward strand.
CATTGTTAATATAATAGAGAAACCTTGAGGTCTAGTACAGGTCGTATAAATATATGGAAAATTATATTTTTGCCTCATTAAATATCACTCATCGAGTAATACTTGTCATCGACATTTAATATTATATTATTTTTGTAACTTTTAAATTGTTGTAAAATATTTAACGTAATTTATTTATCCGTTTATAACATTAATCTTACTTTTATTATTTCTATAAACAGTTAGTGAATTTATTAATAGAAAGTCAAGTGATTTTACAACAGGAAGTCAATTGACTAGATGGCACCACAGCCGCGATACACGGTAGTATTCACGTGCCACCAAACATTTAAATAGCCGGAGCATAGGCTCGAACGGCAGCACTCTCCGTCAAGACATCGACTACGTGCCGATTGTAAATACTCGCCCATCGAAGCGTCGTCTGCGTAACGTATTAGTTAAACCCGAAGCATGGGTCGGTTCAGACAGAGAAAACACTCAAACTATCTACTAGATGCACAACACCACGCGTCGCCCGTCGAGCAAAGCGGCACCGACGCTCGCACACCGCGTACACTAGACACACCCGAGTGCCCGGGCGCTTCTCGCCCTCGCGGATTGCGTCACAGGCGAACGACAGCCGCGGTTTGGGCCCGCGCCCGATTTCGACTATCACGTAGCACGCCAGAAACAGGTTAAGTCAGCTTCTCTGGCCAGTGTTAGTGGGTGAGCTCACGGATCGCCGGATTCGTAAGCCAGTTCAGATGAAGCTGTAATAGTCGTCAAAAAGACTAACAGCGTAAACTTTCCGACCCCAGCAGCAGCAGCAGCCGAACGACGGTCTACTGTCGGTCGTCGACCAGAGCACTACTTTTATTATTTAAACCCATGACATATGATATTCTTCGCGTCAAATTCGTGGCATTCAATCTCTTAATATCTCAACAACGCATAGTGCAATTACCTCCGTGTATATATCCCTGACAACCGCATCACCTGTGATTAATGTGGAAAAAAAAAATTTTTTCCATGCGAATTTCTCTTTGTGAATTTTTTTTTTCTCGACAAGAGTTTGCTCTAAGCTTTAACGAGAACAAAGCGTTGAATTAAGCACTCTTCCTAGTGCGCTTCTGTTCTGAACAGGTAATAGTGGAACGGTAAAAATGAGACATTTTCGAAATACATTTTGCTGCGGTAATAAATTTGTGTATTGAAACTTTACTGTATACATAAATTTCTTACTTACTACATTATATATTTTATAACAAGAAGTATTACAAGTATATCTAATTATTTTTAAGTATTTTCCCGACACATAAAATGATTTCATATCTATTGGAATATTCGACAGATAATGTTTTATAATAATTTTACACTATAACAAGCTTAAAAATATTACGAAAATTTTACAGACAAATATTCTTCGTCAAGTACTTTTTGAACAGCCTGAAGCAAATGTAAACCGTAATTAATTAAATATTTTCAAAAAAGATGAAAATTTTTTCATTAATATAAATAGGTGTAGATTTTTTTTCAGAAATAAGTCGACAAATTTCGATGAAAAATAATAATTATTATAAAAACTTTTTATTTTCTGTATAATTGTACATGTATAATTCGGTTAGGAAATATATTACTGTGTGTCATTCATAATATGTAGGCTTTTATAAAATTAGTTGCCGGCATTAACACTTTATTGTCCTATGACAGAGTCAACACTCAAGATGTAGTTGCTGAATAAACTCGTATTTAAATTTTCTCAGTACGTATTTTATATTCAGACCAACCACACCCGCCCACTGCTTCGAATGTGATAATTTTTTTATTTTATTTAATAATAAGATTAATACTCTGCAAGTATGTTTAAATTTTGGTGTCTTTTGACTTGGAGAAATTAATAAAAAAAGTTGCATAGATATTTGAACCCTTTTTCCTTCCTTTTGGGAAAAAAGGGAAATAACATCAGTGGCGAAAATCTTACCCACATCAGATTTGCGATCGACATTGTTGAATTTTCTAAGTACCCTCTAAGCTTAGAAAAAATGCTGAAGGAATTAGAAATAGAAAGTGCTAGAGCAGGCGTCACTATGAATATTATCAAAAATTGCCTAAACTTGACGACTGCCTCCGTGTCGCGGTGGTTTAGTAGCTTGCCTTGTGACGCTAAAGTCAAGAGCAACAGGAATAGTGACGGTTAGATGGTGTTAATTTTAATAGGGATAGATAGATGGTATCAATATCAATCTGCCGCCATAACACCATTGCTGTATTCCGGCAGTCATACATGTGAGAGACAGGTGTATTCTTTTTTTTTTGTCGTGGGGGACATGCTTTCGCATATATGCCTTCGCGTGGGCAAAGGCAGATTATGTCGGACTTGCACCTATTAAAACCCCCACGATGTTCCATCTTCGACACCTTACGGTAGGGTCACGGGAACGCTTTTGCACACCTCCGCAACCCCACCAGCGCTGGCCGCAATGTGCAGCTCCTCCTCAGGGGCGAGGTAAACTTCTCCTATCCCCTCCTGGTAAGGCGCGCTGGAACACACAGCGCGCCTTCCTCTCTGGCCTCTTACGATCAAACGGGCAACGGACCCCCCCAAGTCCGTCACCGAGAGGACATGGGAGCTGAGAGGACGAGCACCCGAAAGCACAGGTCCTCTAAGCTCCCTGCGGCGGATCTGGTCTTAGGTTCCGCCGCCGAGCCAGGTGTATTCTGGGCGAACACGCTTTAACATCTACGGCATAATTGTCACTTAACACTAGGTACATTCAAGACCAAATGTAAGAACATAACTGATAAAAAAAAATTACGAATTTTAGAGCGAATTATGTAACGGTATAGTCATAGTATATGTGGATAAGTATATTTACTTAAATCATTTAATATCTAACAAAGATTGTAATAAGAAGGAAGTAGAAAAAAACTAATTATTAATACATGGAAAAGGTATTGGTCTCTTAGAGAGGTAAAGAAAAGTAAAAATATATGAATGGAACACAACATATACAATACATGTATATTGCCGTGTCTAACATGAATATTAATCATAGGCATTAACAAATAAAGATTTATATAAACTGAAAACATGTCATAATAGCATCGAAGGAAGTGTACTAGAAGTATGTGGAATTCCAAAGGAGTTCTTAGTGGATACCTATACATCACAAAAAACACATTCTTCAAATTTCTCGTCTTCAGGACCAGCGATTTAGTCTACGTTTATGTACACATCAGTTAGTGAATGAGTGCAGTCATTGAATATTACATGTATAGATGACATTGTAATAATTAATGCGAGGAGACAATATTTCCAGTGTAAAATTATTTATAATAACAAAAAGAGTTTCTTTCGCAGCACGCTAAATGCGTTAGTAAGCAGTAAGCGTAGTTGTTAGTGAGGGCTTATTAAAGCTTTGGCGTAAGCCGAGCCTTGCCGCGATCCAAACTGCTAACTTGTTTATAAACATGAGGAGTAAATTCTAACACAAAGGAAAAACAAAACTTAACCCGCGCGGAATAACGGGCGGCGTCTGCCTTAACGCGGTATATGGAAACAGCGTTGAGTGAGACAAAGATCAATTTCTAGCGCGTTATATAAAAAGAGCTTGATAAGTGCTAGGAAGCAAGATGTATTTTGTTTTAGTGATTTTTTACGTTAAAGATACTTCAGTCGGTCTCAATCGATAAAATAAATAAATTACTATTTACAACACTGTAAGTCCCAGGTCATACTCAACTGGCAGAGTACCGTACAAATTATTAGCATTGCCTCGGTGGATGGCAAGGCCTATTCTTTGTGATAAATAGTTTCCGGCTCCGCGATCTTAGGTCGCTTGAGTCAGTCTTTTGGAAATTTCCCTAAAAACATAAAGATAAATAAGGTAAGATAAATTTCTAACTTTGACGAACGAAAAGATGAGAAATTTGTGACAGACGAATTTTAATCGTAATAATTGACAATTGTTTTATATTTTAACTTTAATTATTGAAAAAAAAATGTTTGTACAATTAATAACAGTAAATAAAATATCATGTAATCTAACGTTATATGTTTTATATAATCTGTTAATAGTATCAAAACTGTTGAAAAATGTCTATTTCATGGTTCATAGTATTTTTACAATGACGGATATTTAGTCATTAAAACTGAACTGATTAAAGCATTATACAGAAACTGCTTTTTGTGACACATAATGAATAAGGAAGAAGATACAGATACATAATCCACATGAGTAGAGTTTGGATGGTAATAAGGTTTTGTCGAAGCCGTCTGGATAGCTGTATCATTCATCTGCCGCCATAACAGCCATGCTGTGTTCCAGCAGTCATACTTCAGATTGTTCTGACTGTGCACACTTCATTCTACTCTCACTTTAACTTAACATTATGTGGCACCTGAGGCCACGTGTTCACCCAATGCTTATAAAAACAAAGTGCTGAAAACGAACGATACATAATTTTCACTGACATTTTATTTTAATTGAATATTTTTATGTTTTGTTGACGTTGTCGGTTTTTGTAATTGAGTAGTCAATGAATACATTATCATGAATAATTATTGTTGCGATTCATTGTGCACTGGATATCTCTTTTTAATAACCGACCTATAATTTATTTCCATGAATAATTTAATGCACTGCGTTTATTTTCTTATTGGATTCAGTTGCCATAACTTTTAAATATTAATTTTAGCCTGTCTACAAATTTTACAATAATTTTAATGGGTTTACTAATAAATTTGTATCAATGAAGTGGAGAAAAATAGAAGTTGAAAAATTAATAGTACGTACAAAGTATCGGTCCTAACAAGGTCTTCAAAATACAAAAAATTCCAACGGAAAAATGGAGTATAATAAAATTGTAAAGCAGGTCACTAAGCTTTGTGGTGGGAAATTCAGAAAAATTGCAAAGCAGACTGTACGAGCGGGTTATTATAAACTTGATCAATACGGAAACTAAAAATATACGAAATTTTTTATATCGAGTTCTAGATAGAAATTATTATATTATATATTGTTTATTCAGATATACTCTATTTCTTTAATTTTCTTTTATGGTAATTTTCTGTTGCTAAAAACATGTAAATATAACATTATTTCTTTCGCTAAACTGTAGTGTCAAAAATATTAATGCATTCTGTGCAATATTTTACTTTCTGCTTTGTAATACGTTGGTCTCAGATTCCATTCAGGAGTCTGCAGTAAAGTTTGGAGGGTGGTAGCTTGCTACCATAATAACGAGCAAGACCGCCATCTTGCCAAGTTATATAGGTATATTTGTGAGCATTTTGAAATCACAATGCTCACAAATATATATAATGTTGCAATAAATACATTTTGCTATTAAGAAACTCCAGGCGTTGGATATTATCGAAAGTAGTGGTTTTGTTTTTTGGGTATTGAATTTGAATAAAAAAAAAATTGTGTTTTATGGACGCGAAATAGGACCAGAAACCAAAAATACTTATTTTATTTCCAAAAAACAATAAGCACAACGAAACCATATTTTAGGTCTGGCTTTGATTGGTATTTTAGACAGATGTTTCATGCTATTACACTGCACACCGGTCGTACAAATATAAGGTTAGATCTAAATTGTCACTCCGTGGCGCAGTAACTTACCGCTTGCCTTGTAACACTGAGGTCCCCGGATTCGATTTCGGATCCACATGAGTACTGGAGTCTGGCTTGTGGTAGGGCTTTTTTGAATCCGTCTGGTTGCTATTACCTTCATTGTCAACTTTCCGCCATAACAGTGTTGGTGTGAAATAGAGGTCATATGTTAACTTTTTTTTGAAAAAAGGAAACGTGGAATAGATCTTAATTTCATGTAGAGGCCATTTACGATTGTTAATATTATATTGCTTCAGTAAGGCAAGCGACTCTGAAATAAAGTCTGAATCTGCGAAACTGTTTACGTCACTCCAACGCCTGTACGTTTCTTTGCAGCTACAAAGCGATATTCGATTCCAAAAGCTCCGCTTTCTCTAAGCACGTTCACTGCAATTGGTGTTCCCGTGTAATGTCTTTCAGATCAGCGTTGCGCGAACTGAACTCGGAGAAGTACCAAGATATATTGCGTCGCATGTTTTATATTGAGAAATGCCAACATTAAATTCTTTTTCTATATTGAATTTATGTGATCCACATTTATTTGTTTATGTAGGATGTCGGCCGTAGACGTGAGTGAAAGAGATAAATGTATAGAGACTTAAGGGACGTAAGAATGGAAGTGAATGTCGATGATTGGATGTAAATATAATGTCCGAAAAATAGAGAAGAAGGAAGATGGAAGATCGAAGATAGAGAAAGACGATTGAAGACGTGAAGACAATTAGTTTAAATAAAATATTTACGTAAGCAAGAATTATATTTATTCACCCTGAGCAATTCCCAAGTTTTATTGATTTACAAACTTTAACACACCATGTCGTACACAATGCGGACTTAATGCCAAATGGCGTGCTCTACCTTTGGGTTGTGCAGAGGTAAATGTGGGGATGCAAAAATAAAGTAATAAAGAGAAATAAATTGAACAACAATAATTATTTTATGTATGTCATAACAATTCGAAATCTGGATAGCGGTAAGGTTATTTCGTGCCCATTTGGCTACCACCCTCAATGGCAATCTGCCTCTATAACAGTATCACGCGTTTCGACAATTGTACACGCGAGTGTCGGAAGTATTCCTACTACTTTTCCTACTACGTCCTCATATCACTTGCCATAAAATCAAATCGTGCTTAATTTGGCCCGTACGCGTTAAAAAGATTACATCTGTTATTCGTATAAAAAAAAAACTCCACCGATAGATTGAATCACAAAATCGCTTTGCGAAACTTTCATACATATGGAAATGACATAGTGCGATAGTGTAGCGAACGGATCCGACAAAAGTAGCAATATTCATAACTCAATTGGTTCTAGAAAAGGTTTCGCTCTTGGATCATATAAATGTCGACGAGATATTGTGACCTTTTAGTGTGTTCACTATGATATGTGACGCCTGTCATATTACCTTTAAGCTTTATGATGCTCAAATGTATAGAAGTTTATTCGTTGTCATTAATTACAATAATAAGTATATGATTTATGCAATAACAAATTATTTTTATTGGCTATGAGCCAACACTTAACCTCTATTTTGCGTAAAGTTAAGTGACAATAACACTGTCGGTCAGGAGTCAGCAATTTGTTTTATTAGAGGGCCTATCTAAATTTTAAATTTTTTTGGGCAGGCTAAAATCATACTTTTTATTAATATTTAAAATTGTATTCATAGTAAAAATTAGATTACGAAAAGGCGAAATTAAAAAAGAACGATTAAATAAAAAAAAATAAGACAATAATAAACAAATATTGTAGATTATTGATTACTAGGGGAATATTTGTGATTAAAAAAAACCCTAAGCGAACTGTACAAAACTTAAAGCGGGTCGCATGAGGCCCGAGGGCCGCGGGTTGCACATCCTTGCTGTAGATGGTGAAGAATACACGGCAGGATAATCTGCCACTCAATTGTTCCAGGGTAGCAAACGTGGTCTCGAGAAACTACTGTCACAATGAAATTCCGCTACCGATGTGGAAATGAACTAGCCACGTCCGTTTACAAGGCAAGCGGTAATCTCTACGCAATGAAAGCTGATAAATAATTAATTAGTTACATTACTTTTTCCTCTTATTATTTTCAAAAAGCTATTGCAAGTTATAAATTTATACAAGTATATAATTTTGTATATTTAATATCTTTACGGCATTAGGGTAATCGTGTGACGAAAGTGCTGAGCACATTCATATTAATAAATAAAATAATAAAAATTAGACATAAAAAAATGAGTCTCTATTTACACGAATATACTTTAATTCATCAGCAATTTGATATAGCTTAATGCACGAATTTAATTAAGCATTTGATAACGTAATACCGGCCAGTGTTAGAGCTATATATTTTCGATTAATTAAAACTTTTCGTAACAGTGAAACATTAGTTTTGTTAATAGCGAATCGTTTTAAAATTATAATTGAAAATTTTCACAACTTTAACGCCCTCCTGGTGACGCGAAAACCGCCGGGGCGCAATATGTTGTGAAGTTATAGAATTCTCTAGCAATAAACAATGTGTAACTGTGTTAAAACAAGCGGAAAATTATAAACTTTCCATTAACGGCACTTGCACTGCGAAAATTTTGTAATTTATTTATGCAGTTTTACATTTATTTACTATAATACATACACAATTTTGATTGATTCATAAATTCGGATGATCAATGAAACGAGGTCAACCGAAATCTTGGCCTGTTTTTTCTAGACTAGCCATAAGAATCTTATTTTCTCGAAGTTAATAGTATACATTACACTTAATGTGAATTAAGTGGTATTCTGACCTTTAACATTTTTTGGTTGCCTGAAGATAAAACTGACTTTAATTTCAAAGATTAATGCAAGTCTCTCTTTTCTCATAGTTTATTTGTACATAGTTTCTTCTTATTCAAATTGGACCACATAAAACAATGTGGTTATTATATCAAATATTTACGAAGAATTTGATGGAGAATATTTAATTATTTCTTATATTTACACGAGTGTTACATAATTACATATTGTACAATAATAAACTAATAAACAAAGAGTACCGCAAAGCACTAGAAACGTCAGGGAATAAATAGTTATAATTATTACTTACTACTTTAGTGCAACGACCCAAAATGAGTCATGGCTTCCGACACCAGATCACGTAATGCCTCTCGACCTTGTGATAGCTCTCGCCAGTCGCTCTGGGCGGGGTTGAGTAGGTCTTGGGCTACTGTCTTTTTAGTGGTACTCAAGAAGTCGAACTGGCCGTTTTGGCATTTGATTGTCCCAAATACGATTTGTTACAAAGTTTTAATTATTCATGATAAAAAATCATAAAGTTATATTTTTTTTTAATTCTGAAACATTTGTTATAGTTTAATATGTGTATTTAATGAGTACCGTGTTTACAACAAAACACGTGGGCCAGTTTAGAGAACATATTTATTACTATGAAGAACTATCTAATAAAATATATACAATTACCCACAACAAATACTGACCGCAAAATAAATAATCAAATAAAAAAAACACTAAAAAAACGATGGCAATTTTAATTTAAGGGGGGGGGGGGGGGGGGGGGGGGGGGGGGGGGGGGGGGGGGGGGGGGGGGGGGGGGGGGGGGGGGGGGGGGG
>DWQX01004113.1:0-15824 GCA_018245475.1 Pharmacophagus antenor
AATACATATTTTATATATATATATTTAAATTTTACATGATATTAAGTGACAGTGAGGCTATAAGGAGTTATGCATGCGTATCTACGTAAATCTGCTTGTTACATGAATGAATGCTGGACCACAGTAATGGTGTTATAGTAGCAGATTTATTGAAATGGACCAGCCAGAACAGCCTAGCCACCTATCCTCATACTGTAATTAAGAGTGATACCTAGAGAAAAAGGATTCACAAACACTAACACCATCAAAACTTATAATTTAGAGAAACAAAGTATAATAAATATCAGATTTATGGGTCATTTGAATAAAACAATCCTAAATAAGGAGTTTCATATACTAATATGCGTTTGACTTTTAAAATTTTTCATACTGCTTCTGGCAACATTGCTTTATATATATCCCTTAAATACAACACTGTGAAAAATTAGCATACAATAATGCGCAAAATACTTCTGACACGAAAATGAGACCATGAAAAGGTGTCTATAAATGTAGTATTACAGAGTAATTTATAATTATTTATTTAAATGTTATATTCATTATTAACACCTATAATATAATAGTGAAAGATGAACACAAGTACATTTAAATTTATAGGTTATATTTATACATGAAATATTACTTATCGAACAATAAGAAATTCATTGTATCAAAGGCGTTCAACGTTTTAAAAGACGCAAAATTATTTCATTCGGAAGATGGAGGAAAAAATTAATTTGAAAATATTATTTAACTAGCGGCGTATTTGAGTAAAAATATTAGTGTAAATAATGACTTAAAATGTGTGTCTCACTTCTTTAGACATTGAATAAATCATATATGACATTTTAAATGATAAGAATATTTATTGAATTGTGTTTGTCGTTAATATTTGCGTATAAATTAATATATGGCAAACAAATACAGATGTTAACATGTCAATCAAGCACGTCTTTTCAGAATGTCAGGAACTGTCATCTTGTCACATTCATAACTTGTAATTTTCTTTTAATTGTAGTAGATAATGATAAAGTTGTAATATTTCTATCGCTTTAGAAATTACTGCCAATAATTATATTTAGAATTATTTGGAACCGTAACATTAAATAAAAGGTAATAAGACATTTTTTTAAATGTTTATTTATGTATAGTTATGCGCATGAGAACGTTTCAATTAATTTACAGTATTATTATCACGTTACAGATTTTACTTGCGTGGTCCCTTGCGCTGGGTATAAACGGTGTGCTCACCGATACAGTGAAATTGATTGTTGGTGAGTTCAATAATGATTTATAATACATTTAACCATTGAATAACTTAATTATTTTGTGTATCCCGTTTCACGTGAAAAAGCATGATATTATTAACACTAGATTTAGCGGACCTGTCATTTTGACGAACCAACCCTAGATAAAAAATTCCGTATACTAATATGCGTTTTGACATTTTTATTTTTTTTTTAAATCGGGTCTGACAACATTGTTCTGTGCATTTCGTCGCTAAACAGTAAAAATAAGAATGCAATATCGCACAAAATCATTACAGACTTGAAAAGAAAACTATGAAAATATGTCGATAAATCTAGTTAAAAAATTTATTTTTCCTTCGCATATACTTAAGGCGGACATGATAATATTTTTAAAGAGAGTTATTTCCCGTATGACAAACAAATATTATTTAACTGCCATTTATCGATTACAGTTGTATATGGTGTCAAATAACCAACGTGAAACATACAATATTCGAAGCTGTAATATGCTCCTAAGGCTTTTTAGGTTTACAACTCGTACACTTTTAATTATAATCTATAACAATATTTAGAAGAGTATCCCATGAGTTTCTTACCTGGTTCATTCAAAAATAGGGCATGTGGAGGCCTAATTGAATAAAGTATATTTTGTATCTGAATTATTAGTATATAGTATTTATATATGTTAGATAAAATATAATCAACAATTCCCCTTTTTTTGTTACATACTTCACCCCATATTTAACTCTATAAGCTACATGTCCATCCTAAGGTTGTCTGGAAGAGACCGCTTTCAGCAGTAAGACCGCCTTTTGCACTGCCGACGTATTCTTTTACTTCTCTCTATTTGTAACAGTTACTTTCATCTTGTTTTGTTCCATGTGTATTTTCTTTTGTTTTCGTCATGCAATAAAGATTATTCTATTCTATTCTGCCCCCGTGCATCCTGATCGTGAAGGCCGCCCACGCCCGGACTTCTTCTACCGCTGCTTCCCCGACGGCGTGGTGACTGCGGACCTGCAGTGCACCGGTGACCCCATGGACGTGATGGAGGGACGCAAGTCATTCCCCAGCGGGCACAGTAGCCGTTACGTGTCCCGATTTTCATCACATATCGTTTATATTTGTTGGAGTGTAAACATTGTAAAATTTTAAATGGCTTTCACGTAAGGAATTCTTTTTTTATATAGACTTAACACTCCGCTCGCCGATCGGGGACATCTCCCCGTTTTGAAGCGAATAAGTGCCCGACCTTTGCGGGCTGATTCGCCGTTTTGACTTTCAGCGGCGCGTTTCTCTTTTTCTCTCGTTGTCACTTCGGCTGCGACCGGACAGTTCTCCGTGGGGCGTGCGGCCGACGAAGTGTTAAATTCGCGCACGATGTTTAGTGACAATGGGACCGTAGATGGTGAGGCACGGTCGCGGTCGTCGGACCAAAAAAATCTAGCTGAAATATTCGGTGAGTATAGAGCGTTGATGAAAAGATGAGCGTCCACAATGCCGTAGCCAGGTTTTTGTTTAAAAAAAAAAATAATAATTGCACAGTGTCGTTCTGCTCGCTGGGCGTGGCGGCGCTGTGGGTGTGCGGCAGGCTCGGCGCGATGTCGCGGCGGCGCGGCAGCGCGGCTCGCCTGCTCGCCTGCCTCGCGCCGCTGCTGGTGGCGCTCTGCGTGGCGCTCTCCAGGAGCTGCGACTACCACCACCACTGGCAGGGTGAGCATCCGAATTAACGTATCCGTTATCGGCATTGAGCTAACACTCGATCATTTATCGGTCGTTGGCTGACATTCGTCCTCGATTTCACTTGATGTTATGTGACTACGAAACCGTGAATGGTGTGGCGCGTTCGCCCAGAGTACATCCGGCTTTCGCGCGGTGCTGTTACGGGGGCAGATTGGCATCGACGGTGGTAGTAAGACAGGCGGGTAAGATAAACCTTACCACCAGCCAGACTAGCGCGTGAACCGCTGCTTCTCGTAGGCGCTCCGAATTGGTCTCGATTGGCGCATGACCTCGACAGTGTGTGTGCTAGCCGAGTATAACAGAACGAGCGAAATTAGCCTTACCGCAATCATCCATTCACGTGGCCTCTGTAACAAACCAGAGACCTCCGAGTATCAACACAAGTTGTAAACCAATGCGCCACGGAAGCAGTCAAGTTTTCGGTCTAAGGCAACCTACAGTCGGGCAGCAGCACGACGCTTCTTTGCCCGCTTACTGGTTTTAAAAACCAATTGCTAACCATTTAGAGCGGACACAGCATGCACATATGCGCGGCACCGTCAGGAGTCGCGACGGCAGCCCATTGTAATTCCACCGTCAACGGCTTGCAGACATTCTGGTCGGCTCGACGCTCGGACTGACTGTCGCGGCGGTATGCTACCGTCAGTACTACAACCCGCTCGGCTCGGAGCTCGCGGGCGTACCCTACGTGGCCTCGAACTCGAACCTGGCCAAGTACATCAACGGGAAGCCGGACATAAGTCCGGCTAAGGACGCGAAAGACATTGAATCGACGCCATTGTTGAACGGCAGGAAGGAGGACAAGTGGATATGAAAATGTAAACGTCAGCGGATAGAAGCCCACCGTTGGGTGTGATCTGCCCGAAATGTCACCACACTGGTCGCTTACCACGACCTTTACCCGAACAACCACTACCTTTTTTGTCCACCAGAATTACGTCTATCGGAACACGGTCGCTATTCTAGTACCTATTACAAAAAAAAAAATCAGTCTCAACGAATCCCCCGCCACATTTATGAGGCCTTTACTTCACTGTAAAATTCGGAATAATCGTTAGAAAGAAAAAAAAATATATATATTTTCTTCCTCCTCTAATATTGATAATTGTTTGCATACAAGAGTACGATTACAGAACAAGGCTGCGTCACCGGTAATTAATTTTAGGTGAAAACGTTTTAAAATTATTAATTGAACTGCGCCTGGCAATGGACGCATTAATCGAAATCATAGACACGAATGCGCGTGCCGTCTTTCGGAAATATGTAATTAAAAATGTAATTGTCTATGTCAAAATAACCTCTTCAGGTGATAAAATGTCATCGGACGATAAAGGTTTTCCACTTTTAATTAAAAATATTTTATTAATCTTAATAATTACTACGATAACACCTGTTTGCTGGAAAAGTTTGGATGTCAAACTTAAGGATTTTAATATTTAACATCTAATCTTTACTGTTGCAACGAAAAAGACATAATTTACAAACATTAAAACAAAAGTAACAGTCACTCTTTAACTTACTATACACATTCAATACGGCTAGTAAAAAAGACATTCCATTTTATATTTCATCACTTATTTAAATACAGATACATAAGCAGCATTTTTTATGAAATAGAAATTGTGAATGTTTATAAGACATTAATTTTTTTTTTATGTCTATAATTGATGTTAGATTTATAATTATCTGTGACTACATTCAACAATATTTTTAAAATTATTCCATGTATTATAAAACACGTTTAAATATAATATAAGCATAGACAAAAGTTAATTAAAATACGCTTAACTAAACGGGAGTTATCACAGATAAGACAGGAAAAATAATTGTTTGAATTACGAAAAAAATTACGCGTCTTAAATATTCTGCTTCCCAATATTTCCTAAGTTATTTCATATCTATGTGGAACCTACTCCAATTTTCTATATCTTTACATTTGCTAAGTATAAGACAAAATGAACTCAAAATGTTTTATAAAAAAATATATATATGTATCATTGTGGCTATATGTATATATGTGTATACATGACGGCGATGTGTGCTATCTAAAATTAAATTTTGTATGTTTAGATAATCATATCGCATTGGCGCCATTTGTGTCACTGACAAAAACTATCACCTGACATAATGTTTTTTTTTTTTAGGTAATATTTAACTTTTGTTGTCACTACAAAAAAAAATAATCTAGATTATTTCTCATTACACGCATAACATTACTAGTTATCGGTGCCACAAAACATCGTTGTTTGCTCTTAAATTTTCACCAAAAAAAAATATATTGTGAATTTTTCTACATTTCTCAACAAAATTCGTACACTAAGCAAAAAAATAACAATAAATATTTTTATATAAATTAAGAACTTTACACAAATTGATTTTGGACGTCATTAAGATAAAGCGATGGCGTATTTTTCATAACGATCACAAAAACGAAATGTATCCTCAAGTCCATACAGAATTTGTATGATATTTATTTAAAATTATATTATACAAATATTATTTACATATATAAACCATTCAACAAGTATATTAAATACAAAGTAAAGTACCAAAATATTTTATTTATAGTAAAACAGCAAATGTACTTAAATAAAGATTAATTAGACAATATTCTATCTAAACATAAATTATACATAAGAGATGTGACATTGTAAAATAATTCCTCGAGAAGTTGGTCCAGAGGACAACAGTTTATATTTAAAAAATAAAAATGTAATCAGTTCGTAAACTATAAGTGATTTTTTTCATATCATTTAGTTATTACTGATATTGTTGCAATTTTTTAATAACCCTTTAAATGTATGATTTTTGTTTTTAATAGATGTAGTAGTGCAATTTTTTTTTTAATTTTTAAGTTTTCTTTGTGTTAGGGGCAGGTGCATAATACATTCCCGAAAAAAGACATTGTGATATTTTGTTACCGTTTTTCATTTTTTTTTTAATTTTACTAATATAATTTGTAATAATTATAGTCAAAATCATGTGCGATTTTAATTGTAAAAATCTTACGATAAGTTTAATTTTTTTTAACGTTTATACGTAACAGGCTAGTCGTATGACGACGAATTTCCTGTTTTTTTTTTACTTTCCTTACGGTAAGTCATTTCTTAAAGAAATGTGTATATTTAAAGAAAAGCAAAGATCTCGAAAATGAATACAAACTTTTGCGACTTGTATTTTGTCATTTAGCCATGCTCAGGCGTGTACTTCAAAACATTTACATTGAAATGATTTGTCATTTTAAATTTTTTTTTTCGCCGCAATGGATTTTGAGTTTTTTGTACTTTGTTATCGTGTATACATGTGATTGTCCACTATATATATAAAGACGGGTTATAAAAATAATATATATATATATAATAAAACATCAATAAAATTCATTTGTCAACTTTATTTTGCTTATCAATTTACAATGTTTCTTATATTATTTAAATTTAATTTGTCAACTGTTATCAATGATAACAGTTGACAAATTAAAATAAAAATGGTATACATGGGATCATTTACAAAAGCACATTTTTAAATCGGAAATTGTGAAAACTGTTATGTGATTTCATTAATATTTTTCGTGTATACATAAATAAATATAATTAAAGATTCGTTTAAATATGAACGTCATTTTGTTTGTTTCATTTTCTATACTAAACGCTGTACGATTAAAAACTAGATTAAAATTGAAATCATTTATGCTTAAAAATCCACCTGTTAATATTAAAATGTGGTTACAAATCCCTTGGCTGAAGTTCTCAACAGAGGCGGTACCGCCACCTAGTGGACGCCGGAACCTTTTGTGGTAGCCGAATGGGGGGGAGGGGGACGATAGAACAGTCTAGTACCTAAATAATTTGAAATCTACTGCATTTACCGGCACATTTTTACGGTTTTCTTTTCGTGTGTAGTAATTCTGTGCATTTTTATATTCATATTCATGTTTTTGTAATAAAATTTACAAAATAATGCCGCTAGTATATTATATATATAGTAAATTAAAAAAAACTCAAACGCATGTCATTAAATGAAATTTTTCATCCGTCAAAATGACGGGTGCGGTAAATCTAGTGTTAACATTTTCCTATTCTTGCAAATCGTGTGGTATTCGATTAAAGATTGAGAACCTACGATAACAACAACATTTTCCCAGTAGACCATTACATATATGTACGTATCACGATCAGTCTGACCCTCTTACTACATACAACATATTTGAGCGATTTCAAACTTTGAATTGTATATGTTATATCAAGATCGTCCAGTTTTCTACTACCGGCAGCCGATTATTAGTCTTTCCGTCGTCGCCGCTCGCCCGCGTCCTGCCCCTCATTCTGACTCGCAGCTGACGCCTATCGAGAGACAAACTTTCGGACGACCATTCAGCTCTTTAACTCAGCACATTCATTTTTAAATTAAAAAAAAAAAAAAACTGCGGTAAAGAAAACTTTTGGAGAAACACAAGATGAGAGAATTTCTTTTTCGTCACCGTTCGATAATGTGTTAACACTATATTAGTTAGTTTAGTTAGCTTAATATATTTTAACTGCCTGAAGATTGGTAAGAGGAAATTTTTTTTTTCTCATTGTTACCATTGCTACGTTCACTACTAATGAATTTAATAATGTTTTCAAGTACAACAGTTTCACTTAACGGTACGTAAGACATAGATAGTAACAGTTAGAAACTCAATTTTTCAAAGGAAATCTCCCATCTGTCGTTACCACATTATCCTTTGGGCGTGTTGAAAGTCCTTCCAGTAGAACTCCTTCGCGAAGAATATATCGAACGCGAGGTAGTTTATGATCAAATACAAAATGAATTCGCCGATAATTATTTTGTTCGACGGCCTGACGAAACGTAGCCTCAGGATTATGTACGGTACTAGGAAATATCGCACCTCGATCATCCTCTGGAGGCCCAACACCAGGAACAGGCTCACGCAGTACGGTACTAGGAATGTGACGCAGTTCTGGTCCTTCAAATTGTCGTATAGACTGAAGAGCAGGAAGACGTAAACGGGTATAGTGGCCAGGCCGGCGTATCTGTACCTCCCGAACCACCTGTTCCATACGTAGAACGTGTAATGCCGATTGTCCGCCAGCAGGTAAGGGTGGGCAACGGTGTTGAGCTGGATTATCGCCGCGAAGGCGCAAGCGAAGGCGAGTGCTTCGCGCTTATACGAGAGCAACAGCCCAGCGGTCGATGGCAACTTCGCCACTACGTATGGCAAACCGAACACGCCGTAGAACAGCAGGAGGTAGAGCAGCTGCGGCGCGTGGACTGCCGCCACGTGCGCCCGCCTGTCGCCGACCACGATGCCGCCGTTTAAGAACATGAACACGAGGAAGCCGCCGATTAGGCACCACTGCGCGAACAGGAACGACAGGTCCCTCCACGTGAGGAACTTGGCGAACGTCGCCAGGCAAGTCGACGCGTGGTAGCGGGCCGCGCAGCTGAGGTCGCGCAGGTCGTAGTGGCGCTTCAGCTTCGACGTGTCCGTCTCGCGGGCGAAGGTCGCGCGGAGACGGGGCCCGGCGCTGCTCAAACAGTGGTTGCCGTACACGCGGGAGCTCTTGACGAACACGTCGAGTATTTTATGTACAAACACCATGCCTATCCACGCCACGTTGGTCTGCCTCGTGAGGATGCAGCACGCGCCGTACAGCACCATCGGGAGCCTGTTGCCATTGCCGATGCACGCCCTGGTGTACGCCAGCAGGAACGTCAAAGACCACACGTCCGTGTAGTAAACGTGGGCGAAGAAATAGAGCGGCGGCAGAATGGACAGGTTCAACGCTTGCAAGACGATCCTGTACGAGCTCTCCGTCTGATTGCCGTAGATGAACTGCAGCATCGACGAGAACAGTAGCATGTTGATGCAGGAGCCGATCAGGTTGGCGAAGCGCAAATTGTAGACGCTGCACGAGGCGAACGGCGTTATTATGAAACTGGACACCAGGTAGAGACCGGGCAACGTTGTTATCTTAGGGTTCCAGTAGGTGAAGTTCGCTTTGCATATGAGCAAGCCCTGCGGCAGGTGGTACATCTCGTCTACCACCATCGGTGCAGCGGTGTAGACCTTGTCGAAAATGAATTTCGATGCCGCAAAGTAACCGATGAGGACCACCCACAGCACCAAGTAGTACTCTATGTTCTGCATTTTTGACGTTTCTGAAAATAACGATCAAGTGTGTGTGATTAAAAATGGCGTAATTTTTTTTTTAGCAACAGCAGAGGAAGGGCATTCTAACAGAACAGGTTCGAATTTCGTATCATCACACTTATCTGTATGGGTGCATATTTAAATGATTTTTGTTATCCACTTTTAGCATATTTAATCTCAAACTTGATTCACTGTACTATTGAAATTATTATTTCGATCACCTCAGATACGCATTATAAATAAACTAGAATGCACTGGTTTAGGTCAGATCACAGTTTTAATTATCGTATCAGAAAGTCATGTCCGATTTTGTTCAGACAATAGAAAGATGTACTGATGTATCGAATATGGAAATTTATATTAGATACAAATAGGGAAACAGAAAAAATTATGATTACTCCATTCAATATGATTAATTAGTTCAATGCATCCCACACCTTGGTGAAATCTGTTTAGAATTTGTTAACTTCAATTAGCTCTGTTTATAATTAAATTTTTTTAGGTTATTGCATGGGTCAATTGGTTCGCAACTATTATTTTCATCTGGCAAAGTTAGCCACTAATGGCCCTCAACTTGTTTACACTATCTGGAGGTGTGGACCAGCAGTGGTCCAAAATTGTTTATAATTTTATTACAAAAACCATACTTTGAATTAGATACATGGAAAGGGACAAAGTTACAATAAACATATGGATATAAAAACAATTTATTTGTCATTGTTGAATACAATATAACTAAAATGCATTTTTTAATGTTATTTTTAAAATAAAATAAAAAAAATCTTGGAATACAAAGCTTTAATTTATCTTTGCAGACTGAGCAATAAATATTGATTCGCTTGTTCTTGTTGATGATATTTTCAGGCATAAACCTTTACATGCACTTTCTAACAAATTTCCAGTCTCTGATAATGCTTACAGCCACTGATAACGACAAAAGTATCGAAACAAACAACCACCACCAGGTGAATAAACAACTTGGCATCTCATGGATGATATCATAGTCTTTTGTTAACTGTAATATCGACAATTAAAAAGGTAATGTACTTACGCACTTCTAACAATTCAAACACATTATAGACAATGTTTTAATACTTTAGTTATGTGTTTATATTGATTATAATTTGCCGGCAAAACGCTCAAAATAAATAGTAACTGTATTACAGACATTAACGACTGTCAGTGTCAAAAATTAAAATCAATACAGTACCACACAGTATCAAATCCTTTGATTAAGGTTTGGTTTTAGATTGGTCCATACATTATTAAATCAAAATTTTGTGGAAATGAAAGTTAATTATGATATTAAGAAATCTTAGGTTGTCTTTAGAAATAGTAATCGACTTTATGGAAAAATAAGTAAATCGATTAATGACAAAATAAACATACTAAATGACTACTGATACATCCCTAGCTTGACAGCTCAAGAATGTCGAAAATCAAATCAAGACAAATAACGGACAAAAAGTTTGAAAGTCTGAAAGTTATTATTACTTATATGTATCATTAATAAATCTTGTAACATTTTGTAAACATAACGATGGCGGGTAATAACTCCGTAGAAGCCAATGACTTTGTTACGAAATTAAAAGCAGACGGTACCGAAAGGGACATGTGTGACTTGAAAAAAGTTCATGTACAATTTAAGAGTATATTATCAGGTTTGATAACGAAAGACAGAGGATCATTTTCTCTCAATGTCTTATGTATATTGTGTAGGTATGTACTATCATTACGAACCTACTAAGAAATTAGAAATATTATAATTTATATGAAAAATCGTTAGTTATAGTCATCACTGTACTATCGGTTTATTTACATCTAGCTAGCGCCTGCAATTATGTAGGTGTGAATAACATGTAAATACAAGATTGAGTATATATTATGAATTAAAAGATGAATACAAAAAATATCTGAAATATTCACTAGAGTGATCGCATGATATTTTGACACGAATTTTTTTAATCCTTTGAGCCTATAACGTCGACTGTACCTCGTGGTATTGAATTTATGTCATAAGCGAAAACCTCTTGGCTAAAATTATTATTTATGCAAACATTGTTTATTACTTTGTTTACTTTTTTGCACCGAAATACATATGGTATAAAAATTTATATAATTTGTTCGAGTACATGTCTGATAAGCTCGACGCACTATTGAAATTTGTTGATAATTAAGCAAGCTGGTTAATCTATATCTATCAAATAAATAGATCTAGTAATTTTTGAATGATGCAAAACTGAACAGACAGAAATAAATTTTAATAATGGTCAGATTGTCAGTCAGGCGATATTGATCGTAATATTAGAAGGAATTTCTAAATAAAAATTTGTATACAGACAACATTTCTAAATCTTTACTATTTAAATCTATTTTTGTATGTAATGTGTATAAAAGAGAACATTTTTGCTTCATTTGAAAAATTTCGTTGCAATATTTAAACTATGACTTTCAGGTAATGACAACCTGTAATATTTGCTTTTCTATGTAAAATGATATTGTGTTGAAACATTACATAAAAGCAACACGGGCCTATAGAGAGGTTGATGTAATATATTGTTCACTCATTAATTCTAAAGCTATATCTGATTAGGAACATAGAAAAAGTGCCGTCGTGGAAGGAAAGGATATGCAATAAGACTCTTCTGGAACTGTCAATAGACTGTCTCAGACAGACACGCGTGCTGGACAAGCCGGAACAGGTGAAGACGTTGGCCTGTGTTTACCACATTCATAGGTACATTGTAAGGCAGGTTAGTATAGATATTTTAATGGACTAACACTAGATCACAATTTCGTCCGTTGTTATATGACAATGAATCAGTAAGCCATGAAGCCTGTTCATCCAGAATTCTTCTGACTCTTACACATGCCAGAACAGCAATCCTTTTATTCGGCAGAATGGACATTGGCGGTGTTACTTAGGCAGGTAGGTTTAAAAGACCCCACACTCCTTTACACCTATAGCCTGGAAATTGAACCAAGGACCTTCTAGTTACAAACGAAACTGTAAACCACCATACTGCAGAGGCAATCAAATTTATTCATTTGATAGTTTACAAAAAATTTAATATCAAAATGTTATGTTATTATTAAAATGTTGCGCCATATGTTACATGTTACAATTAGAGCAATAAACAAAAAAGCATAGAATTTCTTGAGGCTATATGAAATCTTATCTCTCCACATACTATACCTCCATAATTGTTGCGATCAGTATATAGCTTATCTCTGTAACTTGTTTTTACTAAGAAAAAAAATTACTCATCTAATAAAACCACTACTATGTATAATTTCATGTATATAACTGCAGTTTAAAAAGTATTAATTAATAACTCATAAAGATTAACTAGCTCATTGGTGTAATGGTAATCCTGCCTCTTTCACCAGGGGTCGCAGGTTCGATTCCCTTTTAGGGCAAACATTTATGTGATGAACATTTGTTTGTTCTGCACCTGGATGTTTATCTATATTTTAGTATTTATTTAAATTCATCTACGTATATATATCGGAATCTGATAATCCAGACTGCAGGTGCAACTTAGCTATGTCATGTGACATGAGAGTGCTACAGTACGTGTAAAATGTCCCAAATATTTATTTATTTATTTTAATCTAACTCCTTCATACAATCAACAACTATATTTTTCTTCTACACTTCTATTTCTTCACTGTTTTTTTTTTTTTGAAATATATCTTGCTTACTCGTTTTTAGGACACCCGTTTGCCACCGGAGCTGGTACTGAAGTTATCTTACATACCATTCGAGGTCACCAATGATCACATCCTGGTTGATTATTATAAAACCTATTGGAGCATATTAGCAGACAGACTTGTTTATATAGAGAGATTGAAGACCGAAAGACTGTCCATTGTTAAACTATTACCAAAGCTAACCGAAGATATATCATCCATATTTAACTTATATGACACGGCACAATTATGTCTGAATATTTTGCCTTTCATTATTAAGAAATTACACGTGTTATACAGTGACACATGTGCGAAAGATTTGAATGGTGTATACAGGAGTATCTTCAAGTGTATCTCAATACAGGATGATTTGAAATCATTCAAACACATGACGGCGAAGGATGCTTTGGACTTGTATATAAAGTTTAATGAATGCTTATGTATTATAATAGAGGACGAATTGAAGATACATTTTAAAGAGACAACGTTAGATGCTGTAGTAAGATTAATGACATCTCTACTAGGCAGTCATCCGGAGATATATCACTGCTTTCAAACTATTTACTATAACTGCTTTTGTTGTATATTCAAAAGCGATATCGATTCGAATTATGCCGATATGGCATTGCAGAAGCTTTATGCATCCTTCGAGACTACAGAGAAGTTGGGATATGTGAAATCCATCTACATTTCATATCCTTATGTGGCTCAACTTTTAAGACTTTATATCGAATACAACATTAATATTTCTAAGAATACATCGATAGGCAGCTTCGGTGTGTCAGTGTTGGACGATTGTTTGAAGATAACATTTGTGTTGATGAAAAAATTGTATAAAACTCAACAGCTGTCCAAGTGCGACGGGTGCAACGCTAGAACTGGCCTGCACGACTCACTCCGTTTGGCGTTCACCACAACAAAAGTAATCCCAACGTACATGAACAATGGTATTGATTTAACCAAAATACTACCCGCATTTTTGAACATAGTCGAATTGAAATATACAATTTTAACGGAATTAAACAGATTGGGATGCTGCAACTACGCTAAGTGCCTCAAGAAACTTCAAACTGACGTCCATAATACGGCAATCGTGTTGAACAAGGCAAAATGTTATGATTACTCTATCAAACTGTTTGGTGTGTATTTGAAGAACGAAATAAGGAATATAAGGAATGATTCCGAATTTAAAAATATCGCCAGGGCTCTATACAATAAAGGCATCAGCGAATTGGACTGCAAGTTATATGAGGACGCAATAAAGAGTGCATATTTGAGCCTAGTCTTCTCCGGGGCAGAGGGTATGGCTTCCGATAAGTACATGAGTTTGGTGATGGACATAAAGGCGAAGGTGCTGAAGCAGCACGAGGATAATGAAGAAAACAATCAAGGGCTGCAAATCTTAACGGTTCTTAGTGTATGCAAGATGCTGGCCGCTAGCAATGACTATGGAAATCTAAAGCCTTATTTATCAACGTTAAAATTTAGGTGAGTAGTACATTTTGTTAGTATATATACACGTGGTTAACACAGAACAAAATAACTAAATATTAAACCCTTATACTCCAATGGCCAGTCCGACTTCCGGAACTTCTTATTCCTGTTTACAAATGTCACATGAATAGAATTTTACTATTATTATTAATAAAAAAAAAACTACCTCGTACAACGTCTTTCTTGCTATCACCGAAATGAACAAATATTTGCTTGAGTTTGCCAAATGTTATTCGGGATAATTCCTAGAGTGATAAGGGTTAAAATTATTATCCTGTAGTTTTATACAACACCAAACCACTTTGCAGTCATTACACTAAGACTGTCTATGGTCTGCTTGGTTTCCGAACGCACGCTTAGGGAACGTTCGTACGTCGGACTTCCGGGTCGTCGACCTTTCATTTTTGACGTAACGGTCAAATTTTAAAATCAATACGAAAGAGTTTCCACGCGAGCGCATTTTCTTTTTGCACACGGCCTCCGAGGAAGGGGCAACACGTCGTGCTCCAATCCGAAATTTCGTATCAACACCGTTCGTACCACGTGGGTCATGTACGCCCCTCGCTGAAATTGCCTCTGAACATAGTTTCGACTATATATTTTTTCTAAATAATAACAGTAAGCTTACAGTTTTTATCCATATCAAAAATATATTATGCTGTACATTGCTGACTGAAGTTTGGACAGGAAAAAAATGCTCTGAAACTTAACATGTCATTTTAACCCTGTGTGGTACGAAACCGTAAAACGGCTTGGGCTGCCATATGCTGACACGTACTAAAGGGTTAAAATTAATGTAGTTATTTCGTCAAGCTTACCAAGTATCGACACGTAAGAATGATACATTCAATTGCAACTATGGAAATTATCTCAACCCTCTGTAGTCCGTAGGCGCCGCTATAGCGCCACATGCTTTCATTGCAGTAAGGAAAACATTAATAGTTTGCATTCAATGAGTTTATTTAGACACCCAACAGTGAGTGATGTCTTTTATTAAAAAAAATAAGTTCAATTTCATAGTCTGGTTGCTTCAAAGCGAAAACGTTACGGAGCTGCTATACTTCCGGGTAAAAACAAGCACTCGGAATGCAAACGGTTAAATGTTAACTGGGTCGTTCATGAGTTATTTTCTAAACAATTACAAATACGATGGCAATATTAAAAGATATATTTTTCTTTACCTGTTCGAGTTGAGGCTTTTCGGACAGTGACTCTTAAAAAAAATTTTCTCTTTACATCTTTAATGTTTAATTTAAAACTTGGCTACGATCAAGTACTTTTAATTTATAAAGAGGCACTACCAATCATTCAGAGTGTTGATTTATATAATTAAGAATCTCATAACTACGGATGAGCTTTGCACACACGGTGTGCGAGCGGTCACAAATTGTTTACGCTATGAATTTCAGGTACGTCTTATTGTATTGTTAATACTTTAGTTCGTATAACGAAAAGATTGTGATCACACACTAAAAATATGAAATTATTTTCAAATGAGTAATATGTCTTTA
>DWQX01004114.1:0-15822 GCA_018245475.1 Pharmacophagus antenor
GCCTAATAGATTGATTAATAATATCGGTTCAATTAAGGAAATATAGATGATAGAATGAAATATTAAAAAAATATTTCATTTAAGATAACAATATTGGAAATATAGCAACATCTCTGTTTTGTACAAAATTTTATTAAATTAGAGTTATTTCGTTCAATTATTAAAAATCTTATTTTCGATTTCTTAAATGCGTATTTTTTTAGATATATATTGTTTTTTAATAAAAACGAAGTTAATACTTCTGAACGTTATATTTTCAATATAATTATTTGTTTATTTTTTGTTACAGAATACCTCCAGTGTCTCATCAGTAGCAAGAGTGATGTAATGAATTAACTGTAATATCTTGAAGTTCTAGTGAAGTGTTTAAAGTTAATTAAATTGTCTTTCCTCTTCTTCATAGCCTTCGAAGAAAGCAGTTCCAATGTAGAGGTAAGAAATGGGAAAGATTGATTTTGATAAAAATAATAATAATATCCGTTTTACATAAATAATTACCCTTAAAAATAAGTTAATTATAAAAAACAAAATAAAAATTATAATCCTTATTATTGCTTTCAATACTTAATTTTTAACACTAAAAAAGGAAGGGTTTTATATACGTAAACCACGCAATTGCATTTCTGGCAGCTTTTATCGATTAGTTTTTTAACTGAATCTATCTAAGTTTACTTTTATATAAAACTGTGACTCGCTTATCTGTAAGTGATAAGAAACTTTTCAGTCTTTCCAAAATTAAAATATTTCTTTTTACTTCAAGTTAAGTTTATGTCAGTTACATATGTATGAATTTTATTTATTTAACTTACAATTTTAGAAATTTGCTTTTCGAATTAACGAAGTAAGTTTGAGCGAAATTTCCACTAGTGTTTGTTATCACTAACGACGAGCTCGAAAGTTTAAAATGAGCAGCAGATGGGTTCCGTACAATTGTTAACGTGAACAAAAGTTTATTGTTAACATTTTAATCGCACAGTACTAAGAGATAGACCGTGACGATAAATGTATAGAGGCACTGGCCTAGTTTACACCACTACGGTTCCTGGAACGTCGCGCGTTGAATTGTCGAGCTTTTCTTGGTTAAATGAATGCGTTTTAGTTTTCAGAAGGCGCCCACTGTCATACTTTAGTGAATTATTTGTGACGGAGTCGCCTGCGTACGCAAACCGTACCATGCTAATGGCCAATTAAGACGATATAAATCATGTGTATTGCAAAACATTTTGTTCTATGACATAGAAGCTTGATTAGTGTAACGTCTCGCATATTCTGGGTTTATATTAAATAAAACAGTTTGTTTTGTAGTAAACATATTTAGGCTAATAGGCGCGTCCGAACGTTCCGTGCGACAAATTCCAATTGAGCTGGTCTCGCGCCCTTAGTTCTTATATACGCCTTCATTTATCTATTATATCAAACTTCCTACATTTTTTAGTGTACATCACACATAGTAAGCATTAATGGACCAACATTAAAATATTGACTATTTATTTTATGAATATTTGACTTTCTCCGTGGCGCAGTGGTTATAGCGCGGAGGTCCCGGGATCCATTACCGGACCACAGAAGTAGTGGAGCAGTAGCTAGCACTCTCGATGTCAATCTGCCATCCTAACAGCTTTGCTGTATTTCGTCAATCAAATCAAGTGAGAGCCAGAAGAGTTCTCAAAGAATACCTTTCACCACCTACGGCCTCATTGAAACTTAACATCACGTGGAATAGAAGTGTTATACATAAGTAATAAAAAAAATCTAAGGCGATTTTAGACTTTAAAATAATAAATATGGAAGCAAAAATATTGAAGCTAAATCTTTTATAAAAGAAATTTAAGTAACTTTTTTTACGTACACCACGATGCTTACATATTACATTTATTTAATACTGAGCCCCACATAAACATTCAGTCTAATTTTATATAAAACAAGAATCCATTAATTTTGAAATAAACTGCGTCAACGATTGTTGCATCACATTTTCGGTTCCGAATTTTGATCTGTAAATGAAAAAAATCACTATGTAAATAACCGGAAATAGCGGATTCCTTGGAACCGTATCGAAGTAGCGCGATGAAAAACGAACAATAACCAACGGACAGTGTGATTACAAAAGCCCGGGTCGTGATTGACTGACATAATGTATGGGAAGACAGAATCCGTTGCCCGACTCTCAGTTGGATACCGATTTATTTTCGTATCAGTCAAACAGATGTAACTACTGCTATGATCAAAACAAAACCATCTGACATTCAGGACTTTGTAGGTTGAAAATACATAACATTCATTATTATGTAGTTCATTACATTAGGATTTGATTTATAACGCATTTGAAAAATGATTGATGAATTTTCGTTTTGTACTATTTAGCGTATTTAAAATAAGTTATTAACGATTTTTTGTGTACCTGATATAATCAAATTTACAATATCTGTAGTAAGTATAATGCAAATTACAATCAAACAAATCAAACTTAAACAGTAAACTTAAACAGTATATATAGTATATTTAAATAACACAAAACACATTTCCATTCAATAAAGTATGGGAAAAGAAATTTAAAATATTCACTCACAGATATAACGCTTTGATATCTAAACTACTCATTGAAACGTGTTACTTTTGTAAACATTCATAAAATTTAAGTTAGAATCAGTTATTTCAATAAGCTGTGTTTGTTTGTAGACGACAAATATACTCCTAAAAAATGGTAATTTAACTGTCGAATATAACCTATGTGAATTGTTAACTGGTAAAATATTATTAAAAGTTTTTTCAGTAACAAAGCAAATAGATTTATATCGCCACACTCAACGTCACAGACCAAAATTTATTTAAAAATATATAAAGCGAAACCATTTAAACAAAAAAAAGTAAGAGTCCGCGAAATTGTCATCAATATTATTTCGCTTCTGCGGAAATGTTTTGCTTACAACAAAGGGCAATATTGTTTCTGAGAGATAATTTTGTACGCTATATAATGGAATCGTGAATTTTACATTCGTTCAAATTATACTTATCTAAATTCAAAATTGTTACATTTGCCCATAAAAATAGCGTTCTTTTAGATATTTGCAGGCACCATAGTGCGTTTGTCGGCTAACACATGACCTCAAACTGACCTGATATTACGTGACAATGTGACCGTAGGTGGTAAAGCGTGTTGACCAAAATAGTATTGGCTATCACATTTACCATAGCCGAAACACAGCAAAGCTGTTATGGTATCAGATATTGTGGGTAGTCAGCCAAGCGAGATCGAAAAATCTTATCGCTATCCAGACACACCTACTTATGTGGCTCCGCTTTTGAATGTGGCACTACCATGTTACAAAGCAAGCGGTTAACCACTGCTAAGCTCTAGCTTCCTTTTAAAATTGCTACTAAACTTGAATAGAGATATCAACTCCTGTTTATATCTGAAGTTACTACACTCCAACAATGTTGTAATTAGTTATTACATATGATTTCATATAAAGACTTTGTGTTTTAGCGAATAGAGTTTTAATTATATCTCGCAGTTATACTAAAAAAAAAAAACTTTTTTCCACATACCGGGACAGTATTTAATATTCTCGCTCGTAAAGTGGTCAGGGTGGACAAACCGAATGCGGGACAAACCGACAGTGTTGTTTAATTACGCTCCTCGGATGGTCAAAGCTCTCGATATGTATTGCGAATTTTTATTTCATAAACGGCTCTTTCGCACTTCGAATGAATATCGAACACCAATTTAATAAACAGTAGATTTATATATATTTACAGTTAACTGTGTTCATTTTAATTATATTTTTTTATTTTATATTCGTTTATAATTTTTATTAAAAGCTCATAAACGAGGTGAACACTTTATCGAATGGTAGCCGATTTTTAGGCTTTGCGTCGTCGCTGCTCGCCTACATTTAGCCTGTTATTCTGACTTTTGTAGCTGATGCCTATTGAGAGACAAACTTTCAGACGATTATTAAGTTCTTTATCTATACACATTCATTTTAAATTAAAAAAAAACATGTGCGGTAAAGAGTTTATCGAAAAACAAAACAAGATGAGAGAATTTCTTTTTCGTCGCCGGTCGATAATGTGTTAACTTAAATTCATAAATCATTACGACTGTTACAATCTTAAGACGGCATATGAAGTATAAGAAAAATGTAAACATTATACTATCAAGATATTGTTTTAACTTATGTATAAGTCAAAACCATACGACAGTTCTTGAGGCACACCACTGTCACTAACCTAATTAAAAGAATATTCGTATCAAGGGGAATAACCTAAAAGACTAGATGCGAAAATAATAAGAATTCCGTATCGGCAGTGAAACGACCACGAGATTGTTTTTTTCCGTAAAAACTGAAATCCGAATATTATTTGATTTCTTTAAGAAAGAATCAGGTCCATTCTTTTCAAAGATGAATTTCGCACAAATTCAGCTGAAGCTTGTACAATTTTTATGATTTTGCAACATACACGCCTACTTAAAAAGGTCTTGGGTGAATGGAATATTCAATATAAGCCACTCCCTTTCTACAATCTAGTCCCATCCGTTACATTATGTCATATAAAAATGTTTGCTCTGAATACCAAATATTTCACAGACCGTTTTCCTTGGGTCTTTTCATTGAGTTCTCATCACTTTAAAAAAAATGGTCTTGAGTACTATTAGTATTTAGATTTCAATGAAAACTTGATACATCATTACTTATAAACCAAACTATTTACTTATTTACAACGCTGTCCTCTCCCTTTCTAATGGATACACATTAAAGTCCAATTAGTAATAAAAACAAAACACAACTTTGTTACAAGGGTTACTATTT
Source organism: Pharmacophagus antenor (assembly GCA_018245475.1). Classification (NCBI taxonomy): domain Eukaryota; kingdom Metazoa; phylum Arthropoda; class Insecta; order Lepidoptera; family Papilionidae; genus Pharmacophagus; species Pharmacophagus antenor. The sequence goes on from DWQX01004114.1 coordinate 4,815, forward strand.
ATAGTAATTATAGTATAGACGTTTTGTTGTTAAGAGCACGTTATATATAGCGCAGTATTAGAAGTCATATTTTCATATAACCTTTTATAACTTCAGGTACTTTGAAACAAAGGCCAAAGTTACTAATGCTTACTAGATGGATGGACTTAATATATTGACATTTACTTTATAACAATTATTTTGGTAATGTCTATGGGATTCCGTTGATATCAATATTTACCTTTAATCCCTAACTATAAAGAATGTACTTATGTAATGCACATTTAAGTCGTAGCTAGTAAAATATAAGTACTTAGCAATCTTTTATACATCGTAATTTGTACATTTTTATCATTACATTATTTCATCATTCGTTTGCAATAAATTTTAAGGTGTTTTATTTGGAATAAGGTTACATTAATTAGGTTATAATGGAATTCACCAATTTTTCATAAAAACAAATACCAATAAAAGACTTCAAATAACATTTGAAGTGCTTGACTATCCTGCACGGGTTCTATTCTAACATTAAAATCAACTTCGTAAAGTGAACATTACCATCAGTGATGTTGACAAAAGCAAGGCCTTTATAATATACTTCACTTATCGAATTTGTCGTCTTTAAGTATTTCCGTTGTTATTTCTCTTCAGCAAATAAATGGAAATGTTGGAATATTGCCAAATTTCAACTGGGGACTTAGATTTACATCTCATATTTGTATGAAAATTGTGTCCACGCCGAAATGTTTATGATGTTATTGTTAAAACTTAGTATATATTTTTAAAGAAAATATACATCTGTTGAACGTACATTTCTTTTGGTTCGTTCATCGTTTTGGGATTAATTCTTTATTATTAAAGAATGTAAACATTATAAAATTGGTGGATATATTGGTCACAGAAGAATACAATCTTTCATTTTACACTCGCAAATATTTTAACACTACAGCGTCCGTTAGCACGTTGACGCCATACGTAATGTATTGGGCAAATAATAAATATTTTCAGTTAATTAAGGAATTTGACATAAGTGATTACTAATGAGAACTGACGATGAGCTTTGTGAACCTTCATGAATTATATCCAAATATAAAAAGACAAACTGATGGGAACAAAAGAGTAATTCTGAGACTCAAGTCATCAAATAAATAATTTCCATTATACAACTAAGTGCAGACAGCACTAATACAAATTTTATTTTTAAAGGTTTATAGCCATAATACATGACAATGTATTCATGTTTATTAAAAAAGTAAACAAATCAATTTTTTTTTCATTAATCATGATAATTGTGACAGAAACCTTTAGAAATATTTAAAATCTTAAAACAAAATTGCAAGCAGCGAATCTTTAGCCAAGTTTTCATTTGCAAGAATTGAACCAACAAAATCGGGCTCGTGCAAATATCATAATGTAGCTGTAATTTCTGGATGAATCAGCGGAGCTGGAAAATTGGATAATAGCAGCCGGCGCGGCCAGCCAAATGCGGCAAAAAGTTGTAAAATAACTCCAAAAAGCTTCGACCCGGGTGCTTACAGCGAAACGCTCTTTGGTTTTATTTTCTTTTTCACGGCAATCCCATATTTGTTATCGTAACTACGTCATATTTTATATGTACAAGTGGTCCTGCCCATGGTCGTAATTCCACCATAGATTCTACATTGACGATCTGTGTTCGACATTTCCAGATAGCAAACAAATTTTTATTGTTACTATGCATTATGATTTTAGTTAGCTCACTGTTTTCTTTTTATTCATTTTATTTATACTAAAATTTTGTCTCTCTGTAACTGTCATATACTGTATGTGCGTGTCATGTGCTTAAATAAGAGTTACAATTTTTTTCTTGCATATTAAGACTTATATGTAACTTTCGACAAGCCAATTTCTAGAGACGGGTTTATTTCATTATTAGACAAAGTGCAAAGAAAAAAATATGTTACAAAAATTCAATATGGGATAAAACAAAATACGCATTGATATATTAAACAAAAAAACTACTCAATTGAAGTCAAAAAAAGTCAAAATAAGAGAGAAACAGAGTAACAGATTAAATATTATAAAATAGTTTTTTATTTAATATTGGTTAAATTAATAAAATAGTAAATATGTAAAGGTTATTATAATTATCTATGTAATATAAACAAATTAAATTAACATTATTTTTATTACCTTTTTTTTAATTCTTCTTAAATACATTTATAAGAAATATTATATAATTTTTATTAATTGCATATATTTTACATATTTCCCCGTAGTAAAGTAAACATAAACAATGTTGTTCACGTTTCAGAAGCTAAGCAGATAACATAGTGACTCCACAGCCGCAAATCGCAACTTATTTGCAGTCGGATAAAACGAACAGTTTACGTTTGGGCTTCTGTTGAGTGAACGCGGTGATTCGCGTTAAGTGCTAAATCATTCGTATCGTCTAATGTCAAACAAATGGGCACATTGGTAGTTCATAACGTGCACGTGTTCCATACGTCGCTTGCACTCGCATAACGCGCCGCGCTTTTGTTGTGTTACGTTATACAATTGCACCAAAGATAATATTGAGGTTAAATAAGAAATTAAATAATTTTGTTTATTAAAATTATTAAATTTCTTTGTTTCAATATATTTATCAATATTCATTAATTTTTGTAACAATTATATCGATAAACAGATATAAATTGATGAAAAAGTTTGTCCAATTCTCTTAAAAATTATAGTTTTGACATGTTATATATATATATATATAAGAGTAATGACAATGAATTTTTTTCAATTCTTATTATCACTTTATATTTTAACGGAAAAGCACAATCGTTATACATCTTCTTTTGTCTTTTACTGTCAAACGGGTGAAAACTCATTAACACATTACATCAACAACATATCTTACTGCAACGTATCGTATTACCTTGCTTGAACTTATGAATTATTACTAAACAATTACAACAATTTATTATTAAGCCATAGTATAAAAAATAATACGAATCTTTACCTAAGGATTAATTTAGAAAACGCTTGTAATTTTAAATTTTATCTGCAAGTAAGTATATCTGGTGCAAATTTTTTTTTTGATTTTGTTTATTATATCTATCGGGTGTTATATATTAAAATTTATACATAGTATTCAATACACTCACTGCAGTACTTGTTATCTCTCACGACTTTATTTCCAATAAAAGTAAGAAAAATAAAATAGTATTCAATTAACTTAATCACCGTATAAAATCGTGTAATTGAAAAAACCTACAGTATTGTAACTAAAATTATAAATCAATTACACTGTATATACTGTCATGTGTTACTGCCATGCATGTCGAAAAGCCCGGCTAATCTCATTTAGGTAATACTGTCCACATAACTAATAAATCATGATTAACTCCAAGTTTTGACACGATCATAGAGATGAAAACAAATGGAAAGGTCATGCCATACAGTAATGTTTTATTATGTAGATATGTATCTTAATACTCGAGCTACTTCTACGTACGCGTTCCGGGTGGTCGAAGGAAATCAAATGTTACGATCTGATAGATCCAACTGGAGCACCCTTGACCATCTCTACAAACAAACACTTCAGCGCTATACAGTCTACTAGACTATGCGACGTCAACAACACTGTTGACGTTGTGACTTTCCAAGCTTAATTAGCAAATATTATAATGCATTGTCATAAATTATAACAATTCGAAGTTCACGGTTTAATTACCAATTTAATAATAAAAATAAATTCACTTATTAAAAAAATATTTAATTATCGATAAATAGGAATAAAAAAACACAAATTTTGAAAATTAATTTTGTACAATTGCTAATTTACCAGCCTAAAAACGTCACATGAAATTTCTTAGAAATAGGAATCATAACATACAAATTATTATAAGGAATCTAACATCTTCAGAAACTACTATTTATGTTTTGCTACCCTTAGAGTTAATCTTTAGACCAACTCGAAAGCTTATTGTTTTAAATTAAGAAAACTACAAAACACGCACCTCTTAAGAAAATTTATGACTAGTCAAGTTATTAAAGGTATAAAAACTAATATGTTGGAATGAGTGTTTCTATTAAATATCTATTTCTCTTTTCATCTGGATTAAAAAAAAATCATAAAACCTCCATGAAACATTAAAACTCCTGGTTACATGTATTGCATAAAATTTTCAAAAAGTATTCCTGAAATATTAGTACTACATACTTTATGTAATATGTATAAAATGGTAAAAATATTAAAACTTGGTAACCCAGTTATTGAATATTGAAATAAAATATCCTATCGTAGTAAACATAAGGGTGTTCTGTATGTATTATATATTTGAAGACACAAAGTTATGTGATATAAGGATCAACTGCTCCACGCTGTTTGTGTTGAAATAACATTGGCATTGACAATCACAACCACACACATAGGAATTCTATATCTGTCTATAGAGCCATGTCAAATATTTCAAGAGATTATACAACTTATAACTATATACATATTTATAAATGTACAAGACTTATTTCTTTGTTCGAATTTTATACATGCATGTGAGTTAGTTAAATGTAAATGTGTTGCAATTATTAGAAGAAACATAAATTATTTTTTTTGCTGTCATTATTTAAAACAAAAAATCACCCGAAATTTCATTACAGCGAATTTTAGTTTTTATCTCTGCATTCATAGATATTAATAGTGACCTAATGAGAAATATTTCCGGCAGAATAGCTATTTTCTTTAAAAGAAATTTAATCCTTTCCGTCACTCATAAAATTTTATAAACCACGATTTTTGTTTCTAAAACCGCAGTTTCTGTACTGAATACGTGAGAACATTTTTAAAATTTCAATGAATTCTAAAATAGATTACAGTGATAAATATAAGAAAACGTTATGCCCGGAGACTACCATCTTTAAAACATCGTACATAAATATAAAGTAATGTATATAAAAACAATTACTTCTATTTTTGTAGTAGAATTTTTCTGATCACATAATTAAACACAATGATGATGAACATTTTATTTTACAACATAAAGACGGTAACAAAAATATCCCAAAGGTTGCATTGTATAAAACCGATGTTATAGTATTTAGTTTTACTCTGTATAAATAAATGATTTGAACTGAGACACGGTTTAAGTATACAAATAAAAAATACTTTGTTACTTTAAAAGAATCTTTGCATTTACACAACAAGCAACAAACTTTTTAATAAACTATTTCTCTCGTAACACATTTGAAAACTCATCGCACCAAAAAATAAAATGTAGTAACCCTGGTTTTAATAAAAAAAAGTCCAATAACTGTAAACGTAAAAGTTATGAAAACGTCCTCGGCGCTAGTATTTAATTTGGATTGTAATGTTTATTTCAAATTCTACTAGCAGTACATAAGTAGATTATAATAATAACGTTCAGTTTTTTTCGATATTTGAATACGCATTATTTATGAGCTTTGAAATAAAAATGTTGAGTGCAAACGTTTCTTGTTCAGAAAATGGCTTGCTCTTAGCTACAGACAGGGCTCAAAGGCTGGTGAAAATGAAGCCATCTGTAGCCAACGGCGTTTTTCCATAACTCTACAACTAAAGTCAAGAGTGCAACCTTGTGAAAAATTTCATTTCAAATACCATTTTGATGTACTGTCTACGCTAACAAATTTTATTACAATAATCAAAAGTAATATAAATTTGTTTATTGATAATTTTATAATTCTCGAAAATTGCTAAAGTGCTAAGCTTGATCACCTAAATGTAATGTACCGGTTAAAGAAATATAATTGATCTATTTTTTCATAGCACCTTTTGCCGAATTAAAGATATTTGTAAAACATAATCCGTGTGCAAGTTATTTTAAAATATATCTAGTCAGTTAATTTACGGATTTATATCTCAAAAGATGAAAGTGAGATCAAATACGTAAGAATTTATGCCTCGTGTCTAGAATAAAATACGACAATGGAATCGTTAAATTGATCTAAACATTACGCTGTTTGAATTTCATTCGTGAAGTCGAAGTAAAATAGTCTATATCATTTGTGCTTTACCTCGAAAAACACAACATTTTATTGATTCTTTATGTACAATGTCCTAATAATATATCATAATTTAACATGTTGAAGTGATTTGATCGAAGATGATGAATCGTATTCGCCTGGAATACTTTCAAATGTATGATTATCAATTTAAAATATGGGAGGTGGTATCTGCCAAGTCGGATTCAAACAAACTCTACTAACATCCAAACATCACCACTTTTGTATCACTAGAAAAGAACCTAGGACCTACGTTTTACATGGCAAATGCTATTGCGCTGGTGCTCATAATGTTTAAGATCAAATTTCTTTTTTTATTATGTCCATATTGCCAGACTTCGACATTGAAATGAATGTTTTATTATCGTCAATAAAACTTGTATGTGGGTGATATTAGGTATATACCTTGAAAGTTTATTTTTAAATTATTCTCAAAGAACTAACAGAGAAGACTGACCTCAAAATTTCGTATGTCTCGTAGTCCTTCGTTAATGTTATCTGTACAATTTTTTAACGGTTATGGCATAACCAATTGAACTCGATTTCTTCTCATATTCATTACATTAAGTCAATGAGGCCGTGGTTGGTGAATTGTGTTCAGCCAGAAAACTTCTGGCTCCCGCATGATGTATATGACTGCCGAAACAGAGCAATGTTGTTATGGAGCCGATTCAGATGGTGGGTGGTAGCAGGTTCGAAAAACCCTTCCACCATCTAGACCCCATTACTCCTGAGGCCCGGGAAACGAACGCGTGGTCTTCGCCTTACAAGGCAAGGGGTAAACTATTACGATACGGAGACAATCAAACCATATAAAAAGGCAACATTTTATTCATTCGTCAATCACATCAAAACTACCCTCAAAATAGGACTATTTCATGCGAATTAATAAGTAGATTATCATGATGGTTGGTATATTTTTAATATATTTGAAATTTCATACAATCTTTCTCAATTCTGTTTTAATGTATTTTTATGCTCAACCAAGCGAGCCGGTATGAGGTAGTATTCTATCAAACTATTTAATCTAAATGCTAAACACAGTGCCGGCGCCGACGTTATTTTTATGTATCCGAGTATTATATCCGAATTTTATTATTTTGAACGAGCAGTACATTAGTTGAATATTTAGAATTACGTTTAGTCATATTATTGCAGATGCATGTGTAGGTGTCTTTGTTTTTAATAAAACCTTTTTAATGGAATAACTAAAATGCACAAAGTTATATTGCATACGCGCTTGTGACTTTATTACACATGACATCAATATTTGTCTAGCGCAAATTTAAATTTTTAAATGTCTTCTATTTCTTATCTTTTTTGACTTTTGAACTTGACCTTGATCTCGATTACAGTGATGATGAATGAAAGATAATAAGTTAAGAGTCTGTAGATAGTAAAGTACCCAAAATAATCTACCTCATATATGTCTGAATTTTGGAACACAGCAAAACTGTCATGGCGACCGATTAATGTTGATGATGGTAGCTAGCCACCATTAATGTCTTAATCTTACCATTGTTATAATTCTACTCACGTGTGCCTGGAACTAAAGATATTCCTGATTTAGAGATCGCTAAAAATTTTCAATGTTTGTTTTTCTAAGCTAAAAATGATCTTGTTAACACTATGAGTAACTATTGGCTGACTAGTAAGAATTCCAATGTCTATAAATTATTACTGATAAAAGATATTGTACTATCAATGTAAAAAAAATATTATCTTGCAGTTTAAGAGTAAAAAGTGTCTGAATTGGCGTGATTAAAGTTGTGGAGAGAACGTTTTTAGCTCTTAAATACCTTGTTAACATAATTGTCTCCGTTGCATGATTCAGCGAAATACGCAGAACAGAACAGTGTGTTATAAAAAAAAATGGTGTCCGATAGCATATGCCACGGGCGCTCACAGCGTAATGCTCTTTGCGGTTTTTTGTCAATGAAATGTTTTTTGAGAGAAACTTGATAATTTTTTCAGATATTTAAAGCTGCAATAACGGACAGTGTAGCAAAAACGCTTGATTAAAGTATTTACAAAATGATATTAAGTTTAAAAATACTTTTTTCTGTTAGTCCATCATTTCAACAGTACATTGCTACAATTGAAAAACAATGATGAAATACCTATTAATACAAAATCATGCATGTTACCATTTGGGCTCATCACTATGAAATAAAAAATATATGTTTAGAATCAACATTTATCTATTATCTCATAAATAATAATAGCCGGCAGCACCCTTAAACAGTAATATTTCCAAGTTATTCTGTTATTGTATAATATTATTTGTAAAATTTGCTAGATGAGTAACTACATATTACGACGTCTTACTTGTCACCTGGTCCTGTAATAAAACATTTTTTTTATAAAACTAACGTGAAGCGTGTTCGCCCAGAATACATCTGGCTCTCACATGTGCTGGAACACAGCAATGCTGTTGTGGCAGCAAATTAACATTGAAGGTTGTAAGTAGCTAGGCAGGTTCGAAAAACCCTACTATCTTCCAGACTCTAGTACACCTGTGGCCAGGGAATCGAACCCGGGACCTACGCGTTACAAGGCAAGCACGTATACCTCTTCGTCACGAATACAGTCTCAGTATTAAAGATTAATAATGTCCATTTTCCATAGCTAGAAACATCTCAAGCGTAATATTTATTTACTTAAATTTTCATTGTTCATGTGAGTGCTAAAGAAAGTTTATTTTTAATTCAAATTGACAGTTACCCTTTTGTAGCTTCATATGTTATGCATATGCTATATTAAAAAACATAAAATGAAGAGAAGAAACTTCTGACATAAATGAATACACAGAAACATACAGAAGTAAATAACGTAATAAAATGCGTTAGGGTGGTGTGAAAAGATTTGTAATAATATAATGGTACCAAGTGACATAACCAGCCGTTCAAGTCTGTTTTTATTATTCTGTGATAAAATAATGACACCTCGAAATAGGCATACCTAGATTAGAAAATGAATTTATATTTATATAGAAATACAGGTAGACTTTTTCAATGAGTTCCAAATGTTATATCGGAAATAATCTAGCCAAATAAAATGCCAACTAACCGTTACAAAACTTATTAGTCTTAAAGACAAAAACAATGCTTCGTACTGTATAATTAATTATACATGATGCAGAAACATAAAGATAATGACTATTACCATTGCTCATTTCTACATCGCAATAGACATTGTTTACCTCTGGTTAGCATTTACAGTTCACCTTACAGTTTATTTGTGTTGGACGTTTGCTAAATTATATTACCGGTTAAATAATTGGATCCTCATTTTGTCAAACAAAACATCAATAATTGTTATAAACACAACGATATGTAAACTCAGAGCGTTTTAAGATAACATTTAAATAAAGTAAATTTTGCCATAAAATATAATAGAAAAACAAAGTAAATACAATGTACACGATGTTACAAATGAAACGTGAAAGATTATAGTTTCCAATTCTCTATGATGAGTTAATTGCAAATGGTGTGTGATACATGTACAAAATAGTTTCATAAAGCCATTGTTGTTACCAGTTAACAGAGGGCCAGCCGCCATTACATGCGAATAGCAAATATACCATTGTAACTATCTCGGAGATAACCTCCCAGGTTTGTTCCAAACACATATCGCAATATTTGATTGACGTTAAATTGATTACAAGATTTGTATAATCTAATGTGAAACTAGTTCGCGTGATCTATCTGGATTCCTAATAGTAATATCGAGCTCAGATGCGTCTTTAAGCAGCACTGAAATTTAAAAATAAAATCAAATTTTATTATCTTACATAATAAGCAAGATTAACAAGCTATTCGAGCACTAAACTTAAGAGCACCGTCTCGAGTACGACATTAAAATGTTATGCCGGTATTTTGATAACCTACCTCTATAATATTCATCCATAAATGCCCGAGACTATGTAATATATAAGGTATACGTAAGTGGAAGATATTTTAAATGTAACCGTTTTAGCATCCCTCACGCTTAGAAGATTTTAGTAGTTACTAATTTTTAGATTCGCGTTCACGGCGACGCCAATTTTTTCGTTTCACACCATAGGCCGGAAAGCGTATTGAGCGACAGGTTTAGGAAGTATTGTGTATTAACAAAAATAATGAAAAACTAATTTGTATAAGTGATATGACACGTAAACTAAATGTATAATATGCTTAGCTACTAGTTTAAGTTGTAAGAAACTCAAGCTATGATATATCGACCATGTACTTACCACCTACTAACGGGAGATTAGTATGTGCCACCGGTGGCTTACGCCGCCCGATGGAGGAGTCCATATGTACCATGAGATATTTTAAATAATAGCAGTAATTGCCGTTTTATATAGAAGATTGGTACCAAAGAAAAAGAAATTTAAAGAACTCTGCTGTATTATAAATGGACTATAATATGTAGTTGAGATTGAATATATGTACATTTATGTTCATCTTGCGACTCAACAATAAAAAAAATCACAAAAACGCCTGAAGCTTGTTTGTAGCTATAAAAAGAGCAACAGTTGCATTCTTTTAATAATCTAGAACAGCATATGAAAACGTACTAAGGTGAAACAAAACGAATGCACCGTCTACGTTTTAAAGTTTTCTCTTTGTGTACTTAGCATCTTTACTTTTCTGTTCTTGGCATCTTTAATATCCACATTTTTAACTTAAATATAGAGGAATGCACGATAATGTTTGTGATTCGCTAGAACTTTAAAGTGTATTTTTTCTTAGTTATTAACTTTATCTCCGATGCGTACCGTAACTTTATGATATTTTTATGACTAATTAATCAATATCGCTATTAGCTGTACATTAAAAACTATCACTTGGTAGTTAACCATTAAGTGGTAGTTGACTATTTAAAAGCGCCCAACCACTAGCGTACCAATACGACCTAGCGATCTTCTGAAATCAATTAACTTCTCAAGGGCCGGCTCGCTCCTACACTGCCGGCCAAAAGTTTGAGACCACCTTGAAAAAATTACAATATTGAATAAAACTCCAAAAGTTAGTGC
>DWQX01004115.1:0-15821 GCA_018245475.1 Pharmacophagus antenor
ATTTTGGCTCAATAATTAATACTACTATTATAAAACATACATATGTATAACATAATATGTAAAGTATTTTATAAGACGCACTTTTTATTGAGATACAGCGTCTTATTTTTGTTCATACAAAAGCGAAATCAATTTACAACACAATATGTTTTGTAAAAAAAAATCATCAAGAAGTATTAACAGGAAATTAAAATGCTTCTCTGGCCATCTATATATGTGCATAAATATATGTGTATATATATATATATATATAGTTTTCATAGACGGGTATTGCTACACAGGCGAGAAAATTCCCTACTACATTGTAAGCTTATACTATAAGGTTTGCGATCTGACATAGCCTGGCAATATACACAGGTTCGCTGTGTCGCTTTTTTTTTTACTAATAAATATAAATAAATAACAAAAAAAAAGAGAGATGCGAACGCAATCAAACGTTTTATATCGCGCATCAATTCATGTGGAGTGAATTACATTACGGGAGTGGCAGATGTCCTGTACTTTATTCTCCCCGCTTGTCACTACACGACCGTATCTCAACCCGTAATATGTTATTGTCAACGTGGAAACGTTTTTAGAGAAAAAACTATGGTACAGTATTGCGTTACGTTGTACGTTGTAGCCGATACGTCGTAGGAAACTGCATTTTGTAATTTCGTGTAGCGTTCGTTTAAGTTCTCTACTATAATCATCTTTAAAACTAGATTTACAGACATTCTTTTTATAATATTTTTTTCGAGTCTGTATGTGCTGTATGATTATATTCTTATATTTCCCATTGAGCAAAAAATCTAAGAGACAATGTTGCCAGAAAAACTAAAACAAAAAAGTACAACGCATGCATAGTTTACAGAACTTTTTTTGATTCTAGCTCCGTCAATAGGACGGGTCCCGTAAATATAATTATACATTAGTCAATATAAGTAATAATAATAATCGGTATTTATTCTTCCATACCATATAATTTAAAAAAAAAATAATGAACCTAGAAAAATTATTACTTTTACTAGTTTCATCACTACTTTTTAAACGTGTTATCAAACAATAGAAGTTTTGTTTTGTGGTGACACACTTTATTCAAATATGGAAATAAAAAAGATACAAAAAAGATTCAATAGTGAAAGTGGAAACGAATTTGTAATCACTAAAAATTAAACTGTTTATTTTGAAAATGATCGATTGAGAATGTAAATAGATTAAAATTGATTCAGTCTGCTTAAGACTATTGATTTAACCGATAGACGTAGAGCTAAATGTCGAGTACCCAACTATTTGTTGAAATGACATCCTTTATGAAGATTAAAAATTTGATAGGTTGGTTGCACTAAAAGTCCAGTGATCAACATTTTATTTTTGAGAACTGGGTTAATTCCTCACGAGAAACATTCATCAGTGCTCGCCTAGATTAAATCCCGAGAACTCACGTCATTTTCAAGTTAGTGTTACTGCTACACGATGAAATAATTCTTGTTATGGCTCCGAAATTACTCGTGTCTTTACTCAAACGACACAATAATTGCGTTGTAAACTTTATTAAAAATATTAATACAAATTGTACAATTCCTATGCTATTGTAAAAAGTGTATCGAGTAAATTTAAATGTACATTTCAGCATATCTTTATTTATTTCACCGATATAAGTTAAACATAACGCTTATTTAGTTGGAATACAAAATAATAATAATGCGTAATATTTATAATAACTCAACTATAATAAACGAAAACTGAAATATAAAGTCCTTATTTATTGGATATTTCAATAATTAAGATTTAAATTCCAATATTAAAAAATCTTTTTCAAAAATGAATTTCAATGTATGTCTTGTACATAAACAATAAGTAAATCTTTAAGATTTACTTTTGTAATTTTTGTAGACACAATAATTATTTAATAAAGCTTTATAAACCTTATTTGCTTACGTAACTCTGAATTAAAAACGAATGAACCCGTCAATCATCAATTGATTACGTCTTGACAGTGCTACCAGCAAAAAAAAAGTATTATTAAATTTAAAAAAGAACACTACAATAAGGTGTTAAGATCAAAACAAGTTGTAATAGCAATTTCAATAGCTTTGATGGAAATTCGCAGACGCAGAAAACTAAGCTTCGCCCTCTTCTTATCAAAACAGCAGAAGACAAGTTTGTTAACAGTGAATTTCAAAAATATTAATGCAAGTTTTTTATATATATAATATATATATGTTAAGTGATAATAAAGCCGTATATGTTGAAGCGCACTTGCCCAAAATACTTTAGCTCTAATATGTACCATTACCAGAATACAGCATGCCGTTATGCCGGCAGATTGACAGTTAGTGTCGTAACTAACAAGGCAGGTTTGTAAAAACCCTACCATCATCCAGATTCAACTGTTCATTCCAGAGTTGAACTCGAAGCCATCTTTTTGTTCATCACATAATTCAACAGAGGTCCTGTTTTTCTGTTACCATTTAAAAATAGCAACTTCTATTATACAAATTTGGGTTAGATTATTGAAGGCGTCCGCTTGCTGGAGGTGTTTGCTTCGGCTGTTTCGAGTCTCCTAGCTACTGTTGGTTCTGCAATGACTGATGTGTCAAACGATATACTATCGGGTACACAGCCTGTCTATCACCACATTTTCCTAAGTACGTTAAAGTTCTTTCAGGATTCGTGAAAAAAAATTTACTGCAATGTTTTGCCAATTTTTCCTACCTTTTTTGATATCTTAGAACTAAGTCAATAATACGCTAAGACATATTATCCATTATACGTCGCACCTTTTATTTCTTCATTCACCTTTGTTAACACAAATCTTGTATTCAACTCGTCTTGAACTTTATTAAGCTACCGAATTGAATAGCATCCATTTCTCTTGTAATGGCTTCCTATTATTATTGCAGAAAACACTTTTTTTCGATATCGAAACGACCTCGGTACGCAATAAAACTCATCATAAAGATTGTTTTTTATTTCACTTTGTTGCAAAGTGTACGTGACGGGAATTTTTGAACCGTTAGTAATATCACAATAACTTTACTAAATATTATTTTCAACGTAGCCAATTTTTAAATTTTACCCATTTGGTTTTGTGTTAAGCGTTATACTAGCACTGTACAAATTGTTTAGTAATTTCATTTTACAGTGATATCAAGTTGTGATCAATGAAACAAACAAATACGTTTCCAAAGAATATGTGTCTAAAACTATCCTTTTCGAAATGTGGAGCATAGCAATATATATATTCTACACACACATTAATATTCAGGTTCATTAATTATTATGTGATGCTGCACTGTAGAAAGAGAGAGAGAGACATAATTTTTTAATCAGTTCAAATTAGTTTAGTTTTTGACGACTCCATCAGTCATGGGTAAAATGCTGCGATCCACAAAAAATACACATTTTTCATCAGTTTAGATTTTATTTTTGACGGGTTATATTAACGAATTTACGTAATGTTTGTTTTTTTTTTTAATTTACCTAATTAAGGTTAAAGAAATATTATCACGACACTATTTGGTTCAAAATACACTAGAGAAGATGTTTCTAATAGTTTTCAATATATAGTCACTGTGTATATTTGGTTTTATTATATGTAATGAAATAAAATTAGGTTATTTTATACATGTATATAATCTAATTAAAACATTTCTAAGAAGTCTACTTTTTAAGAAGATTAATTTAAGTATGATATTTATTTTTTCTATCAAAACCTACATCATACTGCAGCTCATAAGTTCATATGACCATGTAATAATTGTTTGAAATTAACTAATATAATCAATAATACCGCCCACTTTAAAATAAAAAAAATACAATAACATTACAAAAAATACTAAAACGAAATATATTCTTTACTAAAATGAACCCCATCTATTGTGTGTCAAAGGAATTTTTGCGATTTTTCTATACGTGAGAGGCTATTATGAGTTAATTAATAGCTTTTACATTTTACCTACATTGTCTACTAACTCTGTTTATATTATACGGAACCCTTCACATTGCAATTCCAACTCACATTTGGCTATTTCGTCTTATTTAATGAGCAACGTACATTGATGTGTATAAGCTTCGGGAAATTGAAGTAAAAATAATTATTGTGTTACAGAAAAGCTATATAAAACCACTGTAAAAGTATGTTTTCGGAAATAAGTTAGAAAGTGTTTTATTAAAATACAAACTTCACATATAAACACAACGGGAAACTGTTGTTAATATTGCAAACAGCACCGAAAGCTGTCTGTGACAATGCGCGTCAGCTTATCTTTATAGTGAGTACGGTCCAATATCGTGCTTCCAAAATTGAGTTTTATCTGTATTGTTATAAGAAATACTGTCGAAAATTTGTGTTTTTTAAATTATGGACGAACAATCCACGAATATTGAAATCACATGTCAAAATATCTTTAGATAATAAGTACGGCAATAAACACTTTCATATTAATTTTATTGTTTATGTTTAAAACTTTAATATTTGATGGGCAAAATTTTGCCAGTTTTTTTTTGCATATTGTATGTTTAATTCACAGAATAAAATATATAACTTTATATATTAATCATTATTAGTTAGTTACGTTATGATAGTTATAAATATTGCTTTATTACAAGAAAAAGGGAAAATATTTAAATTAAGAAAAATATTCCATCGGTGGGGAAGATGGTAAAAATAATTTTGCACCTTTCTACATAAACAGTCAAACGGTTTCTTTATTACTATAAATTGTCTGAGTCGAACCACCCACATTGTTAAACATTTGTTTATACTTTGTACGCAGGTTTTTCATTTCAAATAAACCGCAAATGTTTCTTAATTTAAACCATTTTTAAATTTAGAGTGTTAGAGTACCACTTACCACTAGGTTACATTAGAATGGATGTAGTAAGTTGCTTTGCGTTATTAAAAAAGGTTAGTAAAATTTGCCGCAATCATTTAGCAGGCGCATCGGCGACCGCTGTGCGTGCAATTTTTTATCTGCCGCGAAGCGTGGTAACCGCGCCCAAATTAAAATTTGATATTCAAACAAACTTTTGCTGTTTTAGCGATAACTTTCTTTTAGTTTAGTTGCCTATTGGCCAAATTATCTTATCGGTTAAGAGGTGAAAATTAACATCTTTCTTAAAAGGCATTAAAGTCTTCAAACACATTAAAAGGGGACCGATAGCTTTTCTCGTTCATTTTTAAATATTATATTCTTGATTTTTCACTCCACGCCCTGGGGGATTAATTGACTTACCTATATATCAAAGCACAACCTAAATCGTTGGTCCTTGAGACATAATTTGGAGAGTATTCTTTGCGATGTGTAGATATTCACTAATAACAGTGTTTTGTAATTCCACCCCTAAGAGGGGAAGAAAGATTCTTATTCTCTGAGTCCATGATCTCAAAAATTGGTTCATATACTGAAGTAGGATCAATCTTAATTAGAAATAAAAAAAACACCCTGGCATGAGGAGTGAGCGATGACGGATAATATAAAATATATGATAATTCGTTTATTCTACATATGCACGTGAATAAAACAAGAAGAAATAATTCTACATCAAAACATAACTCCATTTATACTCGTAAAACTAAATTTTATTGTTGCTCTTTATGTTTCAGAAAATTGCTACAGATTGTTTTTTTCTGTGTATATCTTATAACTTTAAAATAATTACTTTTTAACTCCATCTGTTTGATTAGTAATTATTATTTTCAAGTGAATAAACTTTCGTTTTCCCTGTAATGGTTCTCTATTATACTTACGAAAAATATAGTAACGTCTTGAAAATAATACAACTTATCATAGAAGTCCCTACTTTGCGCAGTAAAAAGTATGTGATAAGAATTTTTATTTCGATCAAACAGATAAAGAAAAGTATGTAAGGTATGAATAAACTTAAAGTTTTATTAAGTCGTCGATGAGCGTGTGTGGTTTATTTCCAATATGCTATGCTATTTATAATCATGATATTTCATTGACGTCTAACTGTAAAACAAAGGCGTCCTCTACTAATTACCGGATTGGTGTCATGAATTATCTACTGTTACTTGCTACGCTAATGATTTCGTGCAGTTTTATTTTATATCACAGTAGATCAGGAGGATCACCTACTAACTATGAAGTCCTCCCAATACGCGACCTGCATTGAAATTATTGTCAATAAACACCCTAATTATTAGCACTAATATACTCTTTAATTTCATACTAGTATGCTCGTACAAATGAAAAAATAATCACAAAAAATTATGCGTAGTAATTAATTAATTAAAAAAAATTACGCGCCAAATTAAGGACATTCTTGTGGCCTGTCAAAAAAGAGCAAAATGCAAAGCAGAATACGAAAAAATGCATAAAGATAGAAAAAATAACTTCTACATTAAATATATACTTTAAATGATTTTCGTGTTACATAAAAGATGCCAAAAATACAGAAAAAACAAAAAACAAAAAGATATAAAAACTAAGATACGCCGTAAAGGCAAAACGTCAGAACATTCAATGCGTGACATCGAAGTCTATTTCGATATTGTGTTATAAACTTTTTTCCCACGAAAGGCAGCTGACATAACAAACATGCTTCGGATTCTTTACGTTTAAGTATTCCACCTTTATTGAAAGTATTTTCTCCAGTGTATTCCTTTCTTCTTTCAAATATCAAGCGTCAATAAAACTTCAGGGAACAGTTACTTTAACATATTCATTGTTATTCATATGAACGTATTAGATATAATAAAAACAATATAAATAGTTTGACTTTATACTTTTATTTAAGGAGACAAATTTACAAATAAATTTAAGGAGGATAAAGATATTAGATTCTAATCATGTAGAACTTGGATTTTTAATTAGAATTATGAAATTAGAAAATACTTTGTTGTTAATATAACAATATCAGTAGTTCCCCATTGTTTCTTTATCTTAAATATACCACTTTTTATTTTAAATTTAAAAAGAGCATTACGGAGTTGAAATGCCGTCTTTCTGAAAGGAAAAAATATTCCGCTAACAATATTGTGATTTACAATCGATGATTCTTTCATTCTTCTGCAACCATTTTCTCGAGTTTCTTAATAAAATAGTCTATTATAGTTTTTTATTTAACCTCTGAAGGTCGGTGTAGTTTCCTGACAATATATGATTTTTACTTTAAAAACGGTTTGTAAAAAAGTGTAAATAAGTGATGTAATGTTCGGATGTGTTGTTTTTTTTATCGGTTATGGTCTAACACTTGGTCTCGATTTCACTTGATATTGTGACAATGAGGCCAGAATTCATCTGGCTCTCACACGTATGGCTGGGGGAACACCGCAATACTGTTATGATGGCAGATTGACGTTGAGGGACATAGCTAGTCAGGCGGAATTTGAACAACGCTACCACTATCCACAGTCCACTACTCGTGGGGTACAGGATTTGAACCCGAGACCTCCGCATAACAAGGCAAGGGGGTAAACAACTGCGCCACGGAGGCAATCAATGTGTTCAGTTTAAAGTTGTCATAAATAGCGTTATCAATTTCTTAGGAAGAATATGCAACTATAATTAAAAAATTGATAAAAAGCTAGACAATTTTTTAAAGCCTCCATGGTGATTCGTCGTACAGAGACATCATCCGTGAAAGCCACTGTAGTGACGCATCGTGCCTAAAAGATTAAATATTACACTACATTCTTGAAAATTATAATAAACATTATTTCATATCTTTTTCACGTCCTTAGAACTAATATTAAAACTATATTATCAAGATGTAATAAAACAGTGGTAAAGTTAATTAATAGATTATTAGATTCGAATAAGGATTTGCGGTCACTAATGAAGCCTTAGTAGCCTTTCCACAGACACAATGTGTGAGAAGTAATGAAGCACGCGTATTTACGAGTTATATTGGATATAACCAAAGTCCGTTAACAAATCGCAGGATGAGTGAGTGGATAGATTCATATTGTGAAACATAAATAAAATAATGTTATATACCTCCTTTATCAGAATTAATAATTAAATAATTGCATAAATAAATATTATGGAACATTTTAACATCTTCAGCAGAATATTAAAATCAGCTGTTAATCTTCAAAAACTAAGTTTTTTTACTATTTCTGTCAGCACTCTCAAGCATATCATTTGTAACAAAAAAAAACAAGAATCTAAGCTGGTTTAATCATTTACGAAATACGGTACTTTTTTATAGACACTTGACTAAAATTTCACATAAAGTTAGTTGATAAGGTGACAGTAGATGAGGATGCAGAATGAGGCTTGTCCAAAACGCTGTGCCTCTTATACGAGTATGTATGGTTGCCGGAACGCGCAAACCTTTAATAGTGAAATATTAACGTTGTGGGTAATAGCTAACCATTCGAATCACATAAGACTCAACTCCTGTGGCGCCGGATTCGAATAGGGGAACTCCATATAAAAAGACTAGCAGTGAATCACTACGCTACGGTGCCTGTTAAACTGTTTTATTGTAGGTGATTCTATCGACAAATTATAAGAGAAGCGCGTTAAACTTTAAAAGTTTCCCTGTTTGAATCAGGTTAACAATCTCCAACAATTGAGGTAGACGTTATCTAAGTAGTAACACCACTGTATCACAATCTTGGGGTTGGTGTAATACGTCTAACTTCCGTCACTTATTCTCCATACTCAGTAAAGTTCCCTCGTTAAATGCACCAAAAGTTAGCGAAGGCAAAGCTTTCAAGTTCGAAACTTCAGCCCCATTGTGGTGGCTCCTACGGTTTGTCAATTAATTTCTGCAGCGGAATCTTTTTGTAAGAGCAGTTTCCAACAATCTTGATTACGCAACTTAAATTAGAGTGTTTCCCCAAGCAATAAATAAAAACAGACTGCACGAATGATAATAAGAAGACAAAATATGATATATCGAAAATATGATTAAAAAATTAAAGACTTTCTGCCAGTCGACAATACACACACACTGTATCTCACGCTGTTTGTGACTCTGTCTTTTTATTTTTAGATCTTTAAAATATGTGTCAGTTCGTAAATATCTTGTTACGTGTCCATAATCATAAGAATCATTTCAGTTTATTAAAACATAAGCTGTGCCTAGCGTATAAAAGCACTAACGAAAAACTTTAATAAAAAATTACAAGTCCGTCGTCTTTAACTTTGTGACTGCTGGTTTATGAACTAAGTCGACGATTTTATAAATATCGAAAATTCTAAAAATGCATTTTTTATGTCGCGGATCGATTTCCGCCCAGAAAAAACATTTACGTGACGAATATTTAAATTTTTTCTATCTTTTTGTTAATATATTTTAAATATATATTTATACATATTTACGTATGTATATCAGTCTCTGATTATTTATAATACAGGTCGTGCTTGGCAACTTACCTTGCGATCAAAGTATTATGTGTGAAAAATGTTCCATATATTTTATATGTAATTTCAATTTTAAAAAGTTGCATTCAATTTAAAAAAAAAATTACAAAATTATTATCATACATTTTATATACATTTATTACATGCATTCGGTTTTACCTCTACCGTAGTTCAGATGTTTCTGTCTTTACATAACATGATTTAATATAAACCTTTATTATTAAGAACTTAACTCTAGATTTTCGGAAACATTTTTATGGTATCCTTCTCGGATATGTATAAAATTTATGCATAATTGTATTCTTATTTTTCAAATTTTTTAATAAAAGATATAAAACAAATTTTACAAAATAATAAAGTCAAACGCATATTAGTATAGTAAACAGAACTTGTTATCTATGGTTGTTCCGTCAAAATGACGATTCTCGTATATCCAGTTCTATAGTTGCATCCCAAAACGTAGGATGGATATAATGTTACAGCTTACGTCATTGTCTGTTGTTTTTGTGCAACTTTTCCTGTTTAATCTCTAACGAACTTTGTAATTGTTACATTTAATTTAACAGTCTAGCGGCTATAATGACGACGTTAGAAAACTTTATTGTATTTGTGTGTGTGAGCGTGTATGCGTGTGTTATGGGATTGCGGTACCAGTCTAGTAAAAGTATATAATATATAAAAGTGAAAACTCCCCCAAATTACAAAAATCCATTTAAGTGAAATAATGCAATACCTGGAATATTCAAAATTAATAGATTTCTTACGGAATTATAACTACCAAAACATTCGTTCAAATCATCATCCAAACAAAAAAAAAATAGAATCAGCCCTTATAGAGCTATGGTAACTAAAAATATATACAATACACGTTATAGAACTATGGTAACAAAAAATATACACAAATGGATACTTTATACCGATAACGTAATTTTTGGCTACCGGATTAATATAAATATTAAAGTGTTACATGACATTGTCATTATAAATAATACTTTTTCTTAACATATCGTGGCTAATCTTCACGTTAATTATAATTAAATAAAATTTTATGTTGAATATAGTGCGAATAAAATACTCGAAACAATAAATAAAAATACTGTTTTTCTCTCTTAAAGCTCAAGGTAACAAGCATAATGTTCTAACCTTTTTATTTTGGTGTCGACGAAAGTTTTTTAGTCTTTCCTCAATAACTATAAGATTAAGTGTAATTTCTACATACAAAAACCTCTTCAATTGTCACCTCCAGTCCATTACAAGGGTCCTCGTATTCTTCTAGGGAATGTATTAGTGCTTTTCACCATTGCTCCCGAAACCTTTAGGTATCCAAAAAAGGACGTGGTTCAATGATTTACCATTTGCATGATAATACGGAAGGCTCGGGTTCGATCCCAGGGCCACAAGATTAGTGGAATCTGAATGATGGTGGGGTTTGTCGTACCCACCAAACTACCAGCCCCAATGCCAATTCGCCACTATAACAATATTACTGTATTCCTTTACACGTGTGAGTCAGTATTCTCGGCGAACACGCTTCACTGTTTACGGCGTCATTGTCACTTAACATCGTGTAAAATTAAGGTGAAATATTAGGCAATTTTTAATACAAAAAACTTTTTACTTAGCATGTATGACTCCTGTTACCACATTATATTTACATATAAGTTGGTTTTATTAGGAATAAATAAAAAAATCTAAATGTACACGTATAAAACACTATGACCATTTTCAAGGCAGAAGAAAGTAAATTATCACGTAAAAATATCAATTTCCCAGCTTCGTTTTTATAAGATGTAGAAACGGGCCTGCTAAAGAATATAATATTTTTTATTCATAACATGTTACAAAAATTCTTGCTTTGCGAGAAATCGAAGCGGTGGGACGTGTGGGGAAAGATGAATACATTCGAAGACGAGCGAATGGTGTATATATGTATGACTTTAGCTGACTACAAGGTTGCAAATTCAATTAATAGCAATTAACAGTCGATTTACCGACACATTTTTAGGGTTTTCCTTTTAAGTCCGTAGTAATTTTGTGCGTTATTATAATCTTGTTTTTCATGTTTTGCAATAAAATTTATAGAATGATGTTGCTAGAAATAGTATAAAAAAGTCAAAGGCATATTTGTACATGTATTTTTTTATTAAGTTATGATCCGTTAAAACGACGGGTCAGGTAGACATAGTGTTAAGTCACACAATACCTGACACTTCACCGATCACTCATACAACTTTGTTATTAATTAATAAAGAATATATGTAATGAATATATATAATAAATGAAGTGTGTATTATGCAATGCATTGATTTGTGAATATCATAACGAGTGGTCTAATCCAGATTTTTTCTTTTTTTTTTCAGAAGTCAGCACGTAATTTTCATTAGCACCTCTATTTAAGTTTAAAAACACATCATGATATTTTGTTTTGTATTTATGTATATAATTTATATATATAATTTATGTATTCATTTTGAGAGCAACCTTATATTACACTGTCTTAAAAATTATAGTGCTGTTTTTGCTTCGAAGGCTTTAAATAAACCGTCTAATTAGACAGGTTAATCCCTGATGGGAGGTCAGTTATTGGCATAATTACCATAAATCTACTAAATTTTCTTAACATAAAAATAGTAAATAGCCTTAGGTTATATCAATTTAAAAAGATGAATTAACCTTGTTACAACATCAGTGACTGCTTTTATAGATTTCAAATATTTTTAATTTAAATTCTTTGAATTATTCCTCTCAAACTGTTAGCTGTTGGACAAGTCACCTTATACGTTTTATAATTCACAATAAGTGGCGTTGTTTTTGAGGCATCTCGTGTTATATGATTAAGAAGCAAGATTTATAAAATACTTAAGATAAAATTGTTCGTATTATTAAAATCCAAAATGCTTTTGGTTTGTGTAAGAATTACAAAAATTGGTCACCACGAGTTATAGTTAATAACGTGATGGGTCTTATTTTAAAGTATAAATGAAAGCATTTTTGTATCGGAGTTACGGAAGTTTTTACTTTTCCGCTTCATGCGATTTTTTGCATTTGAACTATGCGATGCATTTAAATATTTGATTTAGCGAAGTATATAAGCAAACATGATGAAGTCACAAATTATGGTAGTATTTAATAAGCGTTAAATATTATTAAGTAATAAAATATTAATATAAATAGCGATCAAGTACAGCAATGTTTTACAATACGTTTGGTTGACACATAATTATAAATGTTATTAGATTTTAACTAGTAATATTTATAATTATAAGGACAAAAAAGGTTTCAATACGTCGGATAAATTAACAACAATCATTATTTTGCCGTATAAAGCACAAAACGGCTTAAAGGGTTACAACGATTTTAAAAAAGACTATTTCTTTTTGAAAAAGTATACATCTAATTTAATTCATTTGAAACTTTTTGCCAATTTTGATGATTCTCTTTTCTTTTTGTTTTGCTTATGTCTCTAAATTTTCAATCTGCTGCCGTTAAATTATTGCTCCTAAGGGCAGTCACAGGTATATTCTGGCCTAATACATTTCACAGTCTTTAGCCTCATGGTGTATTAACAGCATGTGAAATTGAGCTTAAGTTGAAGCCCATCGTACAGTAGTACTGGCGGTGAGCCATAAGGAGAACGCTCTGTTTATTTCAACACTTTCACTTATATATAGTTAAACTAACCCTCATGCGCACACACTCCAATGTGTGTACCAAATATCGAGTCTTTCGAATCAGAAGATAAAAAGTTTCATTGAGAGGAGTGAAATTTCGACAGAACCTTTTTCAATGGATACCTACTCATCACAAAGAATACACCGCCCAAATTCCATTTCTTTAATATTAGCGGTTTAAGCAGTGCGTATAGAATAGTGTGTGAATAGGCCAGACTGTCACACAGGACTTGTAATTTTATAAGTACACAAATTAAGTGAACAACATACTTTAACTGTGTACTTATTATTAAAAAAAAACAACAACAATGTAATAATAATTAAATTACTGGCGAGGTACCTTTTCATCGTCTTATTTAAAAAAAAAATAACATAAAAGTCGCATTAACTCATTTTCATTAAACAAGATAAAATAAAAGCAACCATTCTCAATGCTAACGTTGTTGTAAATTTTGTTGAAGAGGACGGTGGAAGTTTTCCCATTTTCACTTTGAAAGATAATTAAGATAACATTAAAGAAGTTAAAATTACTAATTAACTATTGCCGTTATAATAAAGCGATTAAACATTTTTATCTTGACACTATCATGCTATATTGTAACAAAATATGTGTTCTAATATGTTAATATTAAATTATTCTTTATTTGAAACCTTAAACCTAAGTAACAAAGGAAACACTATGCTTAATTCTCTCGCATTCATTACTGAGTATGGTCAGTATTGAGGATATCTGGAATAAATATAAAATAAATATTATCATACAATTAAATTAAACATTTCAAACTGGCAAGAGCGATATATATACTGCAGATGTAAGTTTTAAAATTCTTTTAACCAAAAAATTGAAATGACATTAAAAAATAAACTCAGATACATACAATTTTGATCAGAAATTAAGAGACACAGCAATATAAGTTATTATGCTATGGTTGGGAAATACTTTATGTATTATATTATATTCAATATTAATTCTATGTTTTGATGGTAAACAGATCATTAAGTAAAAGTTATATACACACCTATTTAATGATACGCGTCGAATAGAAAATCAGCGGTCAGTAATAAAATTGATTGACAGATTAAAGAAACAAGTAATGTTTAAAATACCTACTACTTATAGAAATCAATTATGTATGTGTCTACATAAAAAAAATCAAACATTTGAGAATCCTGACCAAGTCACAAAGTTACTTGCTCGAGTTTAATTTATGCACCGTGTTTCATTACTGGCACTAACGAAAGCCTGCACTTTAACCCCGTTTCGCAACACAGCAGTCTAAATTGAAATATTAATAAAGTATTGTTCACTGCCCGGACACACTTTTCGTTATGTAGGAGATTATTTATGATACTGTATAACAAATTGTTTATAACCACATGCGAACTCTAATCAGAATAAATAAAATAAACGATAGCGTTTTTAATTCAAAACGACACGTAAGAACAAAATGATTTTTTTTTAAAGTTACACTACAAAAATGCTGATAAACTTTGTAAAGAAAAATAGGTTTATTTCCGTTTTTACATATATTTACATAAACTGCCAATTTTTTTGTAATATTTACTATCTTTATTAAATTTTATTGTAAATATAATGGAGAAGGATCGTCCGTTAAAGCGGCTGAGAGAGTCAAGAAATTTACAATATACTCGTAATATACAAGTGAGAAGGTGGCATTAAAGCGTTTTTTTGAATTATTGACTACTATGGGTTAATACCCCCTTTGTATAAAAAATATAACTAATAATTGCCCAAAATGCATAGCTCATTTAAACGTGCTGTCAACAGATGGCAATCTAATAAAAAAATTGCAGTATCACCGGAACTTTTTTATACAACCATAAATGTGTATAGGTATAGAATACAAGGAAATAACTTGATTAGTACGTTATGTATTAAATAGGTTGATGTAACCCCAAACACGCCACTTGGTTGACGTGCCTATTTTTCATAACATGTAAATATAATAATAAAGTGTTTTTTTTTTTTGGAATAGATTTACACAAATAATATATTATTTTAATATTTTTTTTTAATAATTTTATATTTAAGTGTGTTTTTTTAATTGTAATACTGGCGAATGCGAAAAAATAAATTGACCAGTATAAGTCAGGTGAGGACGGGGCCATTGTGTGCAAGAGGCGTAATTATTACAATTGCATTGATCTATTGTCTTATATATCTTTATATATTATTATTTATATTAATGTTAGAACGTATAACTCCGGTGGCAAGTTTTAGCAATGTACACACGAATATCAATAATTTAATAATGATAGGCCCAATGTTTTTCGTGACGTTATAAAAAAATATACGGCCCATTTTCATCTATACATGTGTGTATATATATATATATATAACGTGGTAGGATTACTGTATGAATCAAAACATTAGAATTTTTGAAATAAACTCCGCTACTAATTCTTTGAAATTTTCTTTGGAAACGAACGAGGAAACTTTTCTCATTTTCACTTCAAAAGATAATTTAGATGAAATTGGACATCTTTCTACATTTAGAAGCACCTTAATAAACAAGTACAAATGTTCCACTTTTTCAACAAAGTTTCACTTTCAACATTTTTTTTTGCTATTATGGCAAATCACAAAAATTCAAATTAAAGGCCGTCATATTAAACATCGTACAGTGTAAATATAAACTTTCTGTAGGTCCTCAGCGCGTATACTAGTACATATGAATATTTTAAGGTTTCTCATTGTTTACAATATTATCATCGGGTTATTATTTATCATTTTGGCTCAATAATTAATACTACTATTATAAAACATACATATGTATAACATAATATGTAAAGTATTTTATAAGAC
>DWQX01004116.1:0-15820 GCA_018245475.1 Pharmacophagus antenor
TGCTGCAGGGTTCGGAGATGTTTGCGCTGTTAGTATATTTGACGACTAATACAGCGTCATCTGAACTGGCTCACGAATCCGGCGATCTGATAGCTCTTCCACTAACTACACTGGCGAGAGAAGCTGGCTTAACCAATATGTCACTATGGCGAGTTACGTGGTCGTCGATGTAGGGGCGCACGCCTTCACCGCGACCTTTCGTCTGCGATGCAATCTGCGTGGGTGAGAAGCGCCCGGGTGTTCGGGTGCATCTAGTGTACGCGGCGTGCGAGCCTGGGTGTCGCTTCGTACGTCGGCGAGCTAGGCTGGTGTTAAATGTGTGTAAAATATTTATCCTACATTCTTTCTTCCTTTTTCACTTACTTTCTGTATATATATATAGTAAGTTTATATTACAAACAGTTTTTACGTGTAACGAATAGAGCCCCCTATTATCTGCTGCTCACGCTCTGCTGTGTCAGTTTATTTCACTTTGTGTTGCAACACTTTTATATATGTTAAGAAATACTTTAATAAGTCGAAGCGGCGAGCTGCAACATAATATCATAAAAATTCGAAGCATCGTAAATCGGTCCGCTGAGCGCGTGAGGAAATGCAATATCTATCTATCTCTAGCAAACACACTCGTATATACTAGTCCGTATCGAGTTTACGACCGTTTTGATTTTGAAGAAAATTAATAAAAAAAAATATATACATCACTTATCGACCAGCGAAATTGTTGTCGAAAAATAAACACATCTTGTACAGTTTTGTGTAGTTTTTAAGGTTACGCACCCACAGGGCGACAAACGGAACTGTTGCGAAGCCGCCGTCCTCATGTCTGACCGTAGGCATTATCTCGCGAATTGTGATCGGTTGTAAATTTGAAATTTTCACAGATTATGCTTATTGCTTATTTGTTATATCATCATCAATTAATAAGAGCCCTCGTATCAGACCACTCCATGAAATTGCTTCTCCAAGTGCACAATTGCGAACAAAATATTCGGCCAAAGTATTTCAATTCTTGCCGTCTGACTTTTATAAAGTATTATTAGTTTCATTAATATGAATGCTAAAGCTTCTTTTTTTCAACTAGGTCAAGAAGTTTTTATTGTCGGCAATTCTGTATGGATCTTCATAGTCATGTATTAGGTTCTAAGTACATGCATACTATATACATACATATAAAATTCAGTTCTGACAGATTCACTGATTGACAGACAACCCACGGCCCGAACCGCTGATCCTAGAGATAAAGCTCGGGTGTGTTCATCGTGATGCGAGTATCAACTAAGAAAAGGATTATTCAAATTGGACACCTAAACGGCGCTAGGATAAGGTTCAAATTTCCACGAAGTTCTTTTATCTGAGTCGATGTATAGGAAAGATTGTACACGTTTTCTAGTTGGATTTACTTTAATATTGAATAAATAAATAAAAACACCCCGTTCAGAGAAGCGGGAGGCTGACGGCCGGTACTCTCTGAATCAATAATCTTTCCTCTTAAATAATCCCTTAACGTTATTACTCCAATTATAAAAGTATTACGAACGATTAATCGCTCAGGCGAATTGTGCGCCTCGATCCCGTTAAATAGCTTCCGCCGACCCCAATAACTTGTATTTGTTGAGGGCTAATTTAAAACGATTAAAATATTAGCATCGTACATTACTATAAGTATTGGGATGTTGAAAATTGCGAACATTTTCTATATAAGAAATAAATTTAAGACAAACATTACGAAATCATCAATGTCTGTTTTTATTTACCTATTCACGCCCTTGGCCACATACGTGGACGTTTAGTTTTTCATTTACACTTAAATGGACATTAATGTATTGATGAAAATCTTTAACATATTATATTTTAATATTTCTTCACCTTCCGTCACTTGACCATCGATGAAAACAAAACTAATACGTTTTACTGGAGTTTTATAATTTACTTATATAACTCTTTTGTTTATTAAAATTCGTCCCTGAAGAGGTTAATAATAAGTTAACGTTTGATCTCCTTTTCACGTGACATTAAAATGACTCCATACACAGTGAAACGTGCTGCCTTGATAAGTTTAAATTTGATAAACATCCTACAATCATATTACTTTTGTATACCTTTCATTCCTCTATTTATTTCTCAGCGAAATATCCGAAAACCCTAAGGATAATATAATATTTAACTGTCGACGTTTCTGAGAAAATTAAGGCAATACTTTAAGCGTTGCTGTGAGAAATCTGCGAGCTTATTATTATTATTATTTAAGTTAAATGTACTTTTTATGGCTTATAAATTCAAAAGGAACAAATTTCATCAATAATGTTTATTTTAATAAAACGAATATACTTGATGTTTACTAAAAACTAAGACAAACGCTCATAGATCTTTTTTTTATCGTCGAAGAGGTAACATTTGACCTGGATTTCATCTGATGTTAAGTGAGAATGAGGCCGTAGATGTTGAAGCGTGTTCGCGCAGAGTAATTCTTGCTCTCACATGTATGTCTGCTGGAAAACAACAAAGTTATTATGGCGGCCGATTGATATCGATGGTTGTAGCTCGCCAGACGGGTTCGGAACAGTCTACACCATTCAGACTCCACCACACCTGTGGCCCGGGAATCACGAAAAATACTCGGGTTCCAATATCGTCTATTTATAAGTTTATTTAAACTTACAACAGCGCTATTAATAAGACTTATTTAGACGTTAGTAGCTATATAGCTTCCGGATAGAGTAAAATAAATGGGAATGCCGGTCTAGACTTAATAAACTTATGAAAATCTTGTTCGTAAACAAAAACATATTATTAGCGTGTAGTTTCTACGAAACGATACAAATATACGAACTCGGCCTCGAGACGGGCAGCACCCAGCCACACTCAGATTTCGTAGAAACGTTTTGTTGAATAAATGATACCAGGAGTCAGACGCCCACTTCTCTGGGCGAGGTATTCTTTTTTAAATTTAATATTAATATTGATCCCCGTCCAGTTCGTGTACCTATTTCCTTGTCCATCGATTCGTATAATAAAAAGTTTCAATGAAATTTGAACTCTTCTTTCCCGAAATTAGGAATGGCATTTCTAAAAATTCTACCTAAAGATCACAAAGAACACACTCTAAAATTATATGCTTCTAGAATCAGCGGTTTAATCTACGCTTATGAATAGGTTAGTTAGTCAGTGAGTCAGTCAGGTGTTTGAATTTTAATCAGTAGTAATATAAGGATTCAATATCTAGTCATGTCACTATAAAATATCAATAAAATTTTGTAGGTGAATTGTCACCTCCAGCAGCAACTCGACTGCCTTCGTGGCGGAGTGGTTTACCGCTTGCGTCGCGATACGGAGGTCCCAGGTTCGATTTGTAGGTCACGTTCATAGTGAAGTTTGAATGGATCTTTTTTCATATCCGCCTGGCTGGCTGCCATTCTCCTACTTAACATCATGGTAAATTTGTGTTTAGAATATGTTTCACCATCACCATATTGTCATCGTAGACCGTAATCTCTGGTTGCACGAATTAGTACGCCATATTGGCCTTTAATACCTCCTTAAAGAAAACTTCTTTTATATTATCCGACCTTACTGTCATGAATTATAGTGTATCTCCATTGTTGACTATTTTTTTTATTTACAATTAAGTACTTATTCGTTAATTAATCATAATTAATTCCACTCAAACTAAAGTGGAATCGCTTACAGGCATTAAAATATATTTACATTACTGTAGCCATACTCGAGAAGAGAAATTTACGTTACGTAAACATGTTTCACGACGATATTAAAAGACAAAAAGAATTTTGATGAATGGACGAAAACACGCGAAGCGGAACTAAAGACGGGCCGTAAGCGATATCTTCGAGTCCCGAACTCCAGTTTAGGGGAAATATCTTATCACGGTAATGTGGTAACAATCTCGCGGATGCTCCTCGCCGAGCCCTCTTCGACTCGTATCGATCGGAAGTATTTTTAATTATCTCCCGTCAAATATCGAACGCAGAGATGTGTTGAGTCTATTTTTTTTTTCGATTATGTGTATTAGAAACTGTACGTAGTTTATATCACTGTCGATGTCAAGGTATCATATCTGCTATCTCTCTTGCACTCTCTTGGATTTTGTGAACGTACGAGAAGGACGTATTATCATATAAAGTTAAGTAATATTAATATAATACTAAAGAAGTTGCATTGCTCAAAAATACAATTGGCAAATAAACACCGTAGATCTCAGTGTTTTATCTCAAGATCATCAAAATAATATATGGCGCAGTCGGTAGGATAAGGCATCAATTTCCATCTGATTTTAAGTAATAATGAGGCCGTAAATGGTGAAGCAGCGGTACATGAGTCAGATGTATGACTGCCGGAGTGAAGCAATACTGTTATGGCGGCAGATTGACATTGACGGTTGTAGCTAACCAGGTAGGTTCGAAAAACCCTACCAACATCCATTCATTACTCTTGTGGCCCAGGAAGCGAACCCGGGACCTCCGCATGACATGGCAAGCGGGTAAACCACTGCGCCACGGAGCCAGTTAAATCATATATGGTATTACTACGTATGATACAGGATTCCCTTTCGAAATAGTTGTGACAACTTGTCTAAAAAAATATATAGTTAATAATTAAATGGGTTACTAATTTATAATAATAATTTAAATAATTTTAATATTATAAAATTATGTCGTTGAATTATTGAAGATATCATTAAAAGTTAATTAATGTTACAAGTTTTAGTATTTATATTCTTCGGTTTACAAGATGATCCCATTTTTATTTTAATTCCTGTAAATGTACAGTAACAGTTATCACATAGAATCTAACTGAAGCAAATGTAAACTGAAAAATAAAATTGTGTTTAGAGCAAAAGTAGACATTTCTACCTTGCGTTTTAACATTGTTCATTTTTAAAACCAATTACAAGTTGTTCTCATAAAAACTGAAAAACTGAAAAGAATAGTTTGTAACTTTTTCGAAAAACGAACAAGTCGTAAAAATTTAACAACCTTCTATACGTGGTCATATAAAAAAATTTAAGTGAAGACATTTTCGTACAAACATGCTTTTAATGTAAGTTTAAAGGCAGATTCAATGAATATATATTACATTCAATGGTAAAATTAGCATTTTTCATTGACAATGAGTTCAAACTTGACTTATTTTCAATGGGACCGTAGATGTTGAAGCATGCTAACGTAGAATAATTCCCTTAGTAAAAAATAACGTCCCGCTCTACGAAATACCAAAGCATAGAACAAAATTTCACTTTGCTACGGCGTAGCTCGCCGTGCTGCTACGAAGCTAGAAACGTGTCGATATTCAACGCGCGGGTTTTCCGATAATTCACAAAGGAGCTACGGTACTTGACTAGCGTTTCTTTTTTGTTAAACATCACTGGTGTATATCGATAATAAGTATAGTTATATATACTTTGTCACACGAGAGAAAATAAAACGTGACTTAACTCTAGAATCGTGGCAAAATGGGTTACTGACCTACCTTCTGCTCGACGATGACTTTGTACGCCGCTGGTAGTTTATTTATTTACAACAAAATCGCGTACTTTTACAGGTTAACTCTAACTCTCAATCGATTGTATAGAAGTAATCAATTTTCTAGTTTGGGATTTTTGTCACAATGGACATATTAATCCCATCTTAACTATTTCTATTACAACAACTTACTTGTTACTAAATATAAAACGGTATAGCAAAATTTTTAAATTAAATTAAAAAATCTTCTAGTCAAAACAAATCAAACCTATTCTGCCAGAGTCATTAGATCTTTGGCAATTTTCGAAGTTGGGTTTACCAATATGGATTGTATCAGTCCCTCACCCCATTATATTAACGTGACTGTGTTTACCTAAATATGTATTTTTCTTTTACTTTTTCTGTTCACATTCCATCGAAGTAAATTATTTGTAATGACTAATTACGAATATAGTTCATTTGCCTAGATTGTTTTTTTTTTATACACGAAAATATGTCTAGTTTTACGACAACTTGATTGAGCCTGCGTAAGGCGTGCTTGATCTGAGCGGCGCCCAGCAGGTTGGTGCTGGCGTGAGGCACATGCGGCACGTGCGGCACGTGCGACCGTCTACACCGCACCCCACGTACTTGTCTAGTGCCAGTAGCTTCACCTCTTTAACACATTCGCAAACGCTGACGTGAATTCTCGTCATTTTAAATTTCATTCCGGAATCGCCGCTGACGTGAACTCACTTCCTGCATAGTTTGTCCACTGTTTTTTTTTTTTAATTTTATAGGTTTGTACTAAACCACAATCTCACCTGGTGCTAAGTGATATTATGGTAAGGCGCAAACCTAGAAACGAGCTATTCACTCAACTCTTAAAGACACCAATGTATTCGACGGGAACACTGACGCCGGCAAATCGTTCCATTCCTTTGCTGTACGCAAAACGCTTCGTCCGTATGCTGGGAATGTTCACAACAAATAGATGGTAGCACTCCATGCGTATAATTATCTGAAGGTTCGAAATCGGTTCAACCATGTTTCAACCAGATTTAGAAAACGGAAAAATATGCCGATCGCGAAATAATAACACCTGTGTTGCAAATTTTTTGCAGCGTATAATCTTTAAGCGGTACAGATGTATTAGGGGTTAGGTTAGGTTTTAATATATAATTAAAGGAAAATTTCTACGAAAGACTGGGCGGTATTGTCGAAAGACTGTAGCCTGCGCCATGGGCGAAAAGAAAAAAAATCTTAAAGATGTACAAACTGAAATACCTTACAATCATCACTATCTAAAACCACATGAGTTGCTTGCTATACGTCCAGCTCGAAAAGTTACACCTAAAAAGTAAATCTTATTTTATCACTTCTTATAAACGTTATTGTCACAAAAAATTTTACAGATTGTAATGTATGATTTTTTTTTAAAAGTGTCATCTGAAAATTTATGATGAAAATATGTCAATTTTAATCGTGATCGATTGAAAGGTGTTATACCTATACGATCTCAGATGGCGAAAAAATTTCTCCGAAAAAAAAAAATAGAAAAGTAAATAAAACATTGCTTATTTTCTGTTGATTGATTGGATACAGTTCATCCAGCGGATTGAAATAAACGTTAAACCTTTGACTTTTATATATCATGTATAATAACGTAATTATTTATTTATGAATAATTACGTTATGTTTTTGAAAATGTATTTCAGCATTTATAATATTGTTCTACTTAAATATGACTATAATCAAATCAAAGACCAAATTTCCTATTCACGTTACAGTTTTAATAATAATGAAATATTAATAAAGTTAACGTCCAATTGGATTTCTGTGCAAACCGAACAGCGTGTTGCGTAAATGGCTAGATTGCTTCCGAAAACACGGAGAAATCCTGTTTAATACAAGTGTACGCCAACATTCTTCTCCGTCGGTAAATTAAAATGAAAACAGAAATTGAAGATGTCAATCACGTATTTAATCATATCAGCACAAAAAAAATAAGATTTTATAAATTCATTATTCACGTTTGAATTTTACGTTGACGTAATATTTAATGTCTCGCAAACTTTAAATTGTGTAATATTATATGAAAAAGATATTTAAATGTAACGCTCAAAATAAATAATGGAAAATTCTTTGTTTCGGTAGGAGTTGGTTTTTTCGTAGACGCCTAGATGGCTACCATTCTCGTGTTATATATAGAGTATTATATTCAATCTGCCCCTCTAATAGAGTTTTATTATTTTAGCAATAAATTTGTCGGAAGATGGTGTTGTGTAGGTTATAAATAACGCTATGGTTGTGTTATTTTTAATATATATCATATCTAATAATAATTTTGTATAGCAGATAGCTCGCAGATCACCGGATTCGCGTGCCAGTTTCGATGAAGCTGTTATAGTCGTCAATAAGACTAACAGCGCAAACTTCACCGAATCAAGCAGCAGTTTTGTATAGCAATCGGCAAGAATAATCGATATGATAAGAAAATTATTAAAAACAATCAATTATGAATTCGATATTATATTTTACCGTTATAGAATAACCTAACATCGTCAGTATGAAATCAAACACGTCGCGTTGTAAAGAGAAATATTACTCCATTATAAAAGAGAAAAGTAAAATTAATAGAATAATAACAAATAAAACTGTTACATTTCTATATATAAAAATGGTGAAATTTCACTGCGTGGTGCACATTTGTAAATCATTCGTAACAGTACAGATAAGTCTCGGGGAGCTGGACGCCGCCTCCCCGTCGAGGATTTAATTTGCCGTGCTATGACATATAGCTAATAAACGACTCGTCGAGTCGGCGCAACAGTGGCGTGTACAAATTCCACAATTCAGTTTATAACAGATACTAATGACACCGTTACATCTATGTACATATAAAGGACATATTCGCATGTTCGCTTCCAAATAATCAATGCTGATAAATAATATGTCACTTTAGAATATGAAATTTATGTGACTTTAAAAATTTCTCCGCGGACACATGCGGGGACTAGTTTAAATTAATACAATGCGTTTGTTACTGCAGTATACAATTTAGTAAGTAACTTTGTTGATAGAGGGCGTTGACAATTTTAAATCGTGTTATGGTTGTGTCGTATTTGAATACACAAGGTCTGTCTGTCATTTTTTACGGCGGAAGAGTTTTCGCGAGCCAGTTTCGATGAAGCGGTAATAGTCGTCAACAAGACTAACAGCGCAATCCTCGCCGTATCCAGCAGCAGCAGCAGCAGTGACGGCGGAAGAAGTGTGAGCTAACGGATCACCGGATCCGAAGGCCAGTTCCGAAGAAGCTGTAATAGTCGTCAAAAAGACTAATCAGCGCAAACTTCACCGGAACTCGGCAGCAAGCAGCAGCAGCAGTTGAATGCGGATAATTGTTAGAGAAAAATTTTAGAATAAAAAATTACAAATTAAAAGTAACAATTACTTTTAATATTTTTATTAATATCGCGTGATAAGTGATTAGGAATTATGTAAATTACTTTTTCATAATTTTATATATTTACATAATTTCTTTAAGAACTTGACGTAAAATTATTTTACTATACATTTTACACAAAACATTTGATAAACTAAACTTTTAAAAGTATGTTAGTTAAAAGTCGGCAACATTGAGTTCAAAGTGTGATCATTATAATAGTTTTGTAATTTATCGTTTTTAAAAAGATTAAAGACAAAGGCGTTTCACATCGCCGCCCGTGTATACGGAATTCGGCGATGTATCACGCTGGCTTGCCTCATGCATTCGAAACCAAAGCGAAAACTTTTCACATTACAACTTCATTCGGTCAATGTTTCGAGCTTTAATTTCTGTTTGATTTTCTCATTACAACTCGCACAATTTGTCCGATTGCCTACTTATCTATTGTTACGGAAG
Organism: Pharmacophagus antenor; assembly: GCA_018245475.1. NCBI lineage: Eukaryota > Metazoa > Arthropoda > Insecta > Lepidoptera > Papilionidae > Pharmacophagus > Pharmacophagus antenor. The sequence continues at coordinate 9,361 of DWQX01004116.1, forward strand.
TTAATTTCAGTTTTTCTGAGGAGCACTTAAATTCCTATAAGTCTAATGTAGTGTAATCTGTACTTAAAATAATAAAAAGAGTGCACTAATTTTTTGGAAAAGTGAATTACTTGACTGGTAATTCCATATCTAATTACGTATAAATAAATAAACGCTACACTTAACAGGTTAATGATTATTACGAAAGTACGTAACGTAAAACATTAACGTGAAAGCTTGCGTCGAACCTTATTGAAAGTTATCTCATTCGGTGTATGAAAATTCTTAAATTTATATAACAAACCAAATTACATTTTCCGGCAGGCTCCCCATTAACTGAACGTATTCAATATCACGCCGATTTGTTTACACGATCCTAATAAAATAAAGCCTGATTAATATTTCTGTAGAATTAATTAGAATGTTATTAATTAAAATTATTTTGCACATGTAATGATAATATTTTCTCTCATGAAAATAAATTGAACGTATATTTCTATGATATAAATTAATCATTAATTATAAAGAAACACTGTTGAGTTAGATTTAATTCTTTTTTTTTATGCGAACACAAATTCTTTATGGTAAATTATACACTCTTTTTTTATTTCATGGACTTTTTATCGCCAATCAGTTAACACCTTATGCTTTTATAGCGGTAGATTGACATAGAAGGTGGTTACTGGCCAGGTCAGTATGGAAAAAATTTACAACCATCCAAACTCATACGATGTCGGAATATAATTAGAGATTTCGATGTTATTGTACCTCACCGCATCCAGTGCTCACTGTTTGCACCATCTTGTCTTGTAACAGGAGGTCCCGAATTCGATATCGGGCCACACAAGTATTGGAGTCTAAAAGGAAACCACCTGGTTTTAATGCCAACTTGTCGTCGTAACAGCATTGCTATGCTCCTCCCTACGGGTGAAAGTGAGAAGTGTTCTGAGCGAACACGCTTCACCTCATTGTCACTTAACATAATGTAAAATCGAGGTCAAGTGTTAGATCACAACAGATAAAGAAAAACATGCAGTAAATCACAACGCCACGGAAGCGGCAAGTTCATCATCAACCCGCGCCCCATCCTCCCCTACATTACAACTACTATATACATGGCTTGTTAGTTATATTTGTATTCATTTGTAAACTATTCCTTGAACTACAATAATCGATTTATGCAAATCGCTCCACGCCAACCGAAGTTGAAGACGAGTTGACTAGCGGCAATTATAAAGTTATTTAGAACCGTATACAGTTCGGATAGTTTTAATTGGCAATTTATACGTTTATTTCTTTTAAACTCTACGTCACGTGCTAATACTTTTGATTGTACATGGTATTAAGAACAAAGTGCAATGCGACGGATGGGAATAGCGTGTCAAAATACTCACACATGTAAAGCTGCTGGAATGCTGCGATGCTGTTATGAGGGCAGATTTTTTTTTATCGTTTATCGGGTTTATACTTGGCCTCGATTACACTTGATGTCAAGTGACAATGAGGCGATAGATGGTAAAGCGTGCTCGCCCAGACTACATCTGGCTCTCACATGCGTGACTGCTGCAATAGAGCAATGTTGCTACGGCGGCATTTTGACATGATGATGGTGCCTAGACAGACGAGTTCGAAAAACTTTACCAGCACCCAGACTCCACTGCTCCTCTGGAACGTGGATAAAACCCGGGATCTGCGCGTTACAATGCAAGAGGGTAAATCACTGCGCCGCGCAAGCAGTCATATTAACACTGAAAGTGGTTCTAGAAGCTAGTCATGTTGATGCCAAAAAGCTTGGCTTCGGAATCGAACGGGATACCTCTTTACTACAGAGCAAATGCTTAAACGTCGCGCCACATAATTATAGAAAATTAACGAACATAGGTTAAAATTTGTCGCGCTTATAAAAAACATACATATTTTTAACTTCATCTTTTTTCAAATACAGCTGTTAACAGAAGAGATAATATTTATCAATGCGTAAAAATAATCTTCTAGAAAACATTTTTTTATTTATATCCCTATAAATATTAATTACTTCATTAATATTATTATAACTACAGCTCGCAACTTATGATATTCAACACGAGTTATCTTAAGTTTTCGTAACGGATTTAATTGAATAAGCCGCTTTAACAAGAGACGGCTAGACTCCCGAATTCTACGAAACTATGCATAAAATATTCGAAGATTTCAATATAATCGAAGTAATTTTGATCGATGAATTCCTAAGAATAATTGTAAGTTATAAAGTCCTATATGTATTATTTATAATTGCTTTTTGTTAAAAAGTAGAATCGGATATGAATATAAGTTGAAAAATCCCCGAATTTTTTAAAATATATTATGAACGAAAGCAATTCTGCTTTTCTGTTTCTCCGTTGTATATATAGAATTATATACATATATTTATATATATATTTTGTTAAAAGAATCCTCGAATTAGCGTAAAACTTTAGCAGTATTTAACTGGTTTAAATTCTACGTTTTCTATTTTCTCACCCCCGTAGGTTTTGTCGTTTTATTTTTAAATTTTAATGGACCAACTTTAATGGGATCTTTAAAAACTACGAGTACAATAGATTATTTTCCTAATTCTCCTCACCATAAACCTCGATGTCAATCTGCCCGCAACAGTACTGCTGTGTTCCGCACATTACATGGCACTTAACATCTATGTGATATAGTGGTATAATCTCAGCCCATGGTCGATGAAAACAGGTCTACCTTCAGAAGAGAAACTCGGCCCTACTCAAAATTTCGTTATTAAAAAAAAATCGCAATATAAGAATTTCCAGTTTCAACTCTTGCGGCCAATAAACTGTTTACGCAGTATTAATAAATGTAAAAGAATTTGAGTTTGTATATAGAGATAAGTATTCTACAGTTTGTACAGATTATATATTTTTTTTAATATGAATGCCATAGAAACTCCTCGACCCGGATTTCTTTAATTAGAAATCGGCGCTGCGTAATGTGAAGTTTTAGATTTTTACGTGTAAACGAGATGGCTTAGAATTAAAAGAGCATTTTAAAAACTGTTTTATATTATTTCTATTAAGGTCTAGTTTACTGTTCTCCTTTTGTGTTTGTGTAAAGGCGCGCACAAAAATTCAGTGATGATAAAGAAAAGGTTCCCTTTGTTCTTTTGTCGAGATTGCATAAATAAAAACACGTTCAGTGAATCTTTGAGAGTGTGAATATGAACGTATCTTGAGTTTTATAGTTGGTATTTTAAAAAAAAAAGTTCTTTACCTAAATATATTATAACACAGATAATTATTTTTTACTTCGACGTTAGTGTAGAACCAAATTCGTTAAATGAAAATCAAATCTGTAATGAAGTAAAACGGGAAACAAAAAACATGAACAGGTTTGCATTAAAAATATTACCGAAATCATTTTTTATTTCATCGCTTTAACTTCATCTCGTAGTTCATCTAGGTTTTGCTTTTTTCACGTTTTCTTAAAAAAATCTTTCGATATGTAAAGTGGCATTATTGTATTTTTTTATTTAACGTGCTATTTGGTGACAATATTTAACTATTGGCTTATCTGTACCATTTGAGCAATGAGAATGAACAGTTGTACAATTTGTAAAAATTATACAAATGTAGATTATATTAGACCTCTAGATTCTATTAAATATGGTTGGAGGTCTACACTTTCCAATAAAATGGACCGATTAAAATTGGGCCTACTTTAGTTAATGCGTGGAGGTACATATAAAGGATCGAAAAATGTATGCCTCGTATTGTGAACTAAGTAGAAAACAGTACGTACGGGATATATGTATAAGAAAATGTGCTATAAGAAATGTGGTAATCCTTTGTCTATTCGTAGTTAACAATAGAAAAAAAAGGGTTAGTAGTAGATGCTGTAATGAAGCGGAAACGTTGTTGTTTAGACCTCGAAACAAGAGCTCGTTTGTCAGTTAAGTATACACTTAAGTTCGTTTAACACTAAGCAATTACCGCTTGAGTGTTAATGATTAATGTTTTTTTTCCGTAGATTTTTGTATTCCTTCATATTGTTCGCATAGAAATTTAGTAATGTTCATTTCTTTGCATGAAATTTTAACACTAGATTTACGGTCACATTTTTATGGTTTTCTTTTCCGACTCTGTAGTAATTTTGTGCATCATTGTATTCTTATTTTTCCTGTTTCGCAATGAAATGTATAGTACGGTGTTGCCAGAGGCGGTTTAACAAAAATTAAAAAGTCAGACTCGTATTTGTATAGGAAACTTTTATCTAAGGTTAGTCCGTCAAAATGACGGCTCCGGCAGATCTAGTGTTAATTTAATTCGATCTCTGTTAACGTATTACATAATTACGTACTATGAGCATTCTATGATTATTTTAAGTTTATTTTACGAGACATATATCAGTTCAAGTGTTGGTAATTATGTTTTTTTTTGTAAGATTATGTTATAGATAAGATTAATAAATTAGGTCTGTATCAGCTCTCCAATGATAACTGGCGATAATACGAATCGTACCATATTTAATGTTAAATTAATGATTTGTATTATACGTTAATAATGATTTTAGACGTGTGATAAAGTCATTGCCTCCCTGTATATACTTTCTTGTACGAGTAAAGCGTCTTGAGTCACAATGCAACTCGAATACATTTGAATATTTCGAGAGCCTATAATCGTTTTTTATGACTGACAGACGATAGACCATTCATACTCATGAGGTATGTAATAAGACATTTTAGCCAATGAATTTATAAAATATATTCATACGAGAGATTTGGCATTAACCAACTTCGGGAATAAGAATAAACCTTGGTAATTTTTTTTTCTATGTTAAGAGTATTTTTTTTATTAGATTTAAAAAAAAAATACTTTGCCTTTTGTAAAGAAGTTTAGGTGTTGTTCTGATCATTATCATTAAAATATATCAGATTATCACGTGCTATACGCTTTTATACGCTTAATTTTTTTTTTATCATTTACGAGATCACCTGATGAAGAATGACAATGAGGTCTTAGATGGTGGAGCGTGTTCGCCCAGAATACATCCGGCTCTCACATGTATGACGGCCGGAACACAGCAATGCTGTTATGGCGGCAGATAGTAGCTAGCCAGACTTCACCACTCCTTTGGCCCGGGAATCAATCCCGGGACTACTGCGTTACAAGGCAAGCAGCTAAACCAATGCGCCACGGAGGCAGTAAAAATTGATACCTATTTCATTATTTTCACCGTCGACAATGGGCTAACAGTTGATGACAATTTTACACATTTTAAATAAAACTGAGATAATATATGGTGATGTATGCTCAGTGAGAATACTTAGGCCCTCAAATCGTTAAAAGTTATGTTAAAATAGCTCATCCTTGGACACGCGCGAAGCAGTCCTCGGCAGCCTCTTTGCTTTTATCGAGATTTTATGAAACTATTGTCTGTCGTTGTCGCAGTGGACCCGTGGACGCACACGAGTTTCCCAATCAGCCATTCCTTTGGTGTCGATAGGAAATACGAGAATAGATTTTTAACCAGTAGGACCTTCACGGATGTTATCCTTAACGTTGGACGGAGCCGCAGGATCTTCGAGCAATAGGGTCGTATCACCATAAAGCTCGTAACGAGGCATACGATCTCAACATCAGGCAGGCAATTTATCTTGACACTTCTTTATAATTCCAAATTGACATTCAATTTGTTATGAGAGACGACTGTCTGACGTTAATTAGTCAACAAAGTTTCTGAAATTGTAGTTATTTCTACATTTGAGTAATATTTAGTTTATCTATTATATGAAAAACAAAACTTTTATTATCAAGGTGAGTGGTATGAAAGGCCAGACCGCTGGCCTTGGGCTGGCGTCACAGTACGACCCGTATGTACATCAACGACACCTTTATTTCAGTCATTTACAATTGGAACGTTTATTAAACGCGAAAATTTATGACCCGTGGAAAATTTCAACATCAAAGAGAAATGATTAAAGCCGCTTTATATAGCACACCTAACATTTTCTATGTAAAGTGTCTTCTTTTTTTTTATACATTCGTGTGATTTAAATACGGGTCATAAAAGCTGGAAAGCCTTTGAAAATACTCCGTAATGATATGTATGTATGTTTTTTTTTTATAACGTAGCGGCTCGGCGATGATGTTTGCCTGAAATATAGTCATATGCTTGGCCATTATAAGGTCATGCTGGATAAGTTTGTGCTAGTGGCCTTGGTGCATGAGATGTTGGAATTTTTTTACTATCGGAAATGGTCTAACACTGGACCGCAATTTCAAATGGTGTTAACACTGGTGTGGTTAAAGCGGTCATTTTGACTGCTTCTCAATATATTTATAAACACAATTATATTGATTGTACTATGACTATGTATGCACGAATGAATTTTTTATTATGTTGTTTCTATTTTTACGATCTATTCTTGTCTTTTGAAGCAAGTTATAGATATATTGCCTATCGGCATAACGCGTATTACTTCAATTTATAGTGAATGAGT
>DWQX01004117.1:0-15805 GCA_018245475.1 Pharmacophagus antenor
TATATATATATATGTAGTAAAAAGTATGTTGTAGTCATGTGAATGGATAAGATGGGATAGACATATTCACTGTGATAAAAAATAAAATAAAAAAGAAATTTAATATTATTATAATTTCTTTTTTATTATATTATTTATACTTTTCGGACACCGAGCAGTGCGTGGTCATACCTCTCATTAGTATAAAGTATTTATTCAGAAGTAAAATATGCAATCAACATAACCGACATGAACGTATTTTTTATATCTAATTTAAATCAATACAGTTGTTAGCACTTGATTTAAGAATTATTAATGTATGCAAATTTTATTCTAATAGTGAATACCACAATAGCTTTGTTAATAGAAATATTTATAAATAATACCTATCATTCATATTTTGATATATAACATCTCATATTACCTTCGAATTTATATCTAATATATAATTTTCCATTATTTATTTTTCATTTCTTAATTGTCAATACATCGATAATAGCATTATTAAATAAAGAAAACAATGCAAGGTTTAACTTTTTATGTGTTGTTTTTATTTTGACGTATAGCTGGTTATAATATTTTTTTTTCTGTTCTGTCATTATAAAGAACAGCGGGTTTCCGATAATATTCGCCACGTGAAGCAATTTAAAATTTTCACTTTATTGGTGGGGGCAGGAAAATTAAGATTAAACCAGAGCTTCGTAATTATCTTTTTATAAATAAAAATTGCATAACATCGGGTAAGCTTTGCGTACACGGTGTGCAATCGCTTTCGAAATGGTTAAGCAAAAACCTACACAGGCTCACGAAGTACTGTCTTTTCGTTATAACATTTTCTTTGCCTTCCTTTCTTCTTTTCTGTTTGTATGTTTTTGTGTACACTGTATTATTATTCCTCATGCAAGGATATACATTAATATCTATGTCTATTTAAAAATTGTAGTTTCATTTATAAGTGCATTACCTCCTACAATCTCTCAACATTTTTTCATTATTATTATTATTTTATCATTTTATTCTCTACTATTCTTTTTACACACCCCGTATTCATATTCATCTCTGCTAAACACTTAGGTAGACTGGTAGAGAACGCCATTTGGCATTAAGTCCACCACATGTAGAAATTTGTGCATTTTAAATAAATAAATAAAATAATGTTGTCATATTATTAGAGTAAATCTATAAATGTAGCTCTTAAAAATTATCATAGAAAACTATAGCAAACAAAATATACCTAGAAATTTTCACTACATTGTTACATAAAAAATGAGGTTTGTTTATTATTTAAAATAAGAACTCATTATTATTATTTTTTTATTTTTAACAGCTGTACTGTTAAGTAAGAACACAATAACATTATTTGATCAACAATAATTTCCCGCACATCTTTCAATAAAAATTTCGCTATCCGTTGTTTTAAAATCCAACAAACAGAAGCATTGCTCGCAGTTTAATATTCACGGTGAATGGAGCAATATTTTCAACTGGCGCCATATTACTGCTTATCGTGCCTTACGATGGAGTGTTCTTGCGAAATATCCTACCCGTTACATTAATGCTGGCTTTGTAAAGTCTACCGTCCGTAATAAAACTGCCTGTGCAGTAAAACAATACGGGTCAAGTGGTTTAAATTAGCGTTATTGCGTTTCATTCCGTTTCGAATGCAACAAATATACATGACCACATAATTAACGTATTGCACTATACAAAACTGCTTTCGTGGCGCTGTAGTCGGGCGTTGAAACGAATGTCTCGTAACATGAATCTCTTTGTTTCTGTTGTGGAGATAAGCGGTGTTCAGATGGTAGGATTTTTGGGAACCCATTAGCTACTATCCTTACCCTTAGTCAGGAGCCTTGCAGCAATGCTGTATTCGAACGGTCATACATATGAGAGCGTTTCGCCAAGCAAGAGATAGAGTTAAATATGGGAATCTGACCGTCAAGCTTCGCTTATCTGAGTTGCACATTAAGCATAAGAATAAGCGATAAAATACCATTTCCACATTTCATATTTAATATGATTTCTAAGCCTCGATATAATCAGATTTTAGCTCATTTTTACAGCGTTGTACGTCGTTTTTTTTATAGTCGAGGGAAAATCTTCTAAAGGTGGACCCTGTTTTTAGAGGAGATATCAGGGTTATGAGGGATTGTACACACTAAAACCTTCTCGTTGGTCGGATTCAATGTGTAAAGAGAAGCCTCCAGGACCCCTTACGGACCGCGCTGGAGCTCTTCTTGATCGATCGTAAGCACGTCCTAGGTGAGGGCGTACCCGTCTTCGACACCTTCACTGTGGTACGGCAAACACGAGACAAATTCGTGTTTAATGTCGACCGTGAGCTCACTGAGTCTCAAGGCAGCGACCTCCAGTAGAACAGAAACGTACGTAAACGTAACCTTTTAATCGTTTTTTACGATCGGCAGGTTTTACATTAGTCCTGGTCTTAATAGCCCGACTACAGGGCAGACTGTGCCGGAGTCCGCTACCGACGTCCCGTCGCCTTTGCTCTCATCCAATTCCGGTCAGCGATCTCTTTCTAGGCCAAAAGTATTCCTAGAAGGAGATTAACGCCGCGTTTTCATTTGCCAGTGCACTCGCTATTAATGAACTGGTCCTGCCCACATTGTTGCAACATAATTGAACATCCAAGACAGATGGTACTTGTACCTGCTGACGATGGTATCTACTCTCTGGTGATGGTAACTAATCTGGAACACATCCACAATAATGCTTAGCATCAAAAATAGCTTCTGTAGTCGGCATTAAGTAGGCGGTTTCTGGAAGTAGATATCTACAAATGGTAATTTTCGTACAGAGAAACGCTTAATACATGATAATGTGCCTCAGTATAATAGACATAGGGATCAATTGATAAACAAAACGAAATGCAAAGATTGGAAAATAGGGTTCGCTGTTCCTCTCTGCATTAAATATTACTCAGCACAATAGCAGCTGTGACGTGGAAATATGAAATTTTGCTGCAGTTCCCACTTCAATTATATATCAAAGTGTATTCGTTAAGTAAACCATAACAGTAGCATAGTTCCATCGTTTTAATTAAGTACCGCGCGATACTTCAGTAATGCACGCGTAATTATAAAATACATCAAAGCTGAAAAAGGCAGTACAATTATGCATCTGTTGGATGACATGTATAATTTTATTTGTTTGGTTCCGTATGCAATCGTTCGCTGTAAATTTTGTGGATGTTTTAAAAAAAAGAAAAGTAACCTCTGGGATAACCTTTTTTTTTTTGGGCCGGAAGAAATCCATTTGGGTGCTAGCCACCCATGGCCAGAACCGTTAGCTACGCACAGGCAGCGTGCGCAGCCGGCGTGTGGGGCGCCAGCCCACTAAAACCCCCCTGTGTTCCAACGACGCCGCTTTGGCCACGGGCGGTATCTGCTGCAGCATGGCCCGCGGAACCTCTGGGGTAACCTTTGCCTTATAGGGCAAAATCCCAGTCTAATATATAAATCTAAGAATCTTTAAGGGGACCTGGTCCTAACCGCCTCATTTTTCCTTGCTTTCACTAGGTTCGGTAGAGAAGGACTTTTCGTCTATATAAAACAATAAACGGCGTATATCTTTATCGGCCATTGAAGAATGTATAGTCGATATTACATCAAATTTAAGTTAGCTGTCGATTAGTCGGAAAATATATCACATCACACTATTGGCCACAAGCATCGTATGCCGTTTATTGGCAGACTATATTTTCATACGAAACTAAGTTTTTATTTTTGTTATCAGAGCTTCATGCTTCATTGCACATTGCAATTTCTACGGCTAGCAAGCTCGTACGTAAGGTGAACAAGGGTATGAAAATTTGAAATGTTTTATAAATAATTATTATTAATTTTGCGTAATTTTTAATAGCTCGTCATTAAGGGTTAATCCACCTCTAAAGTTGATGAATACAGATTATATCTAGAAAAATGCCATTTGAATAATATTTTCTATTAAGAAATTAAAATGAACGCTAAAACGATTGTAAGCTTACCGAGTGGTTATTTAAACTGCGTTATATAAAGGCAGCCATCTATAACGTATGTCATAAAGTTACAACTTCAACATCACAAATACAACTACAAATCCATGCCGTATTAGAATGAACTATTTAAAGAAATTCCCTATAGAATTTTCAGAACCATTTGAGTTATGTTTGAGATCATTGGATAAAATGAACATCACAATATTTAATTCCCAGTCGGCAGATTACAAACGGCACTTGAGATTCTATTTGAAAATATCTTTACTATTATTACATACTATTTCTATGGCAATGCACCTAATAGATTTGTTTAGAGAACGAGCTACGCCGTTGGAGTTAGCCAAAAGGATACCTGTTTATTTTGTAGTTATACAAGGTATGTATGTGTGTGTGTGTGTGTGTGTGTGTGTGTTTGTGTAATCACATTTCCACGATTTAAATTGGACGAAGACTTAATAGACTTATTAACAACAAAAAAAAGTAAGAAATAACTGGTATCTAGTGTGCTGTGAGAAACATGAACAATATTTCTATCACTTCCTAGATAAACTGAAGATTTAATAATAAGAGTTAAAGAAATTTAGTTACATATGGAAAATGGATATGGTATTAATTTTTGTGCATTCCGGTTTTCTTCCTTTATTTCAAGGTCATTTTTGAATTTGGTATTACGCAATAATATGCTAAAATGGTGCGTATATATTTAAATAACCTCTTTATGTTTTTAAGTACTTAATATACTGAAGATCGAAGTGTATTTATACTTACATAAATTCAATATTCTAAATTTTCATTTATCTTGAATGGCGACCGCGTGTTGGCAAACGCAGACTAGGCAGACCTTCCACAAGATGGACCGACCACTTGAACAAAGTCGCTGGGACAGACTGGATAAGAAAAGCGCAGAGCCGTTCCTCATGGCGCTCCTTGGGGAAGGCCTTTGTCCTGCAGTGGACGTGTTTCGGCTGATTTGATTGAATGAAAAATAAAATTGCATTTTACAGCTATTTTAAAACTATCAATATTGTTGTGGAAGCGGTCCGATGTTGAGAATTTGGTTAATGACTTGGGCACCAGATGGCGGATATCAAATTTGACAGAGAAGCAAGAACAAGACAGGAAGCATTTCATGAAGAAATTGAAAATATACGTTAAATGTAAATTATGTCTTAATTAGTTTAATTGGTGATCACAACAAAACATAATGTTACTACTTAATTCGCAGATTACTTTATCAGCTTACCAACGTGAAAACTGTTTTGAATTCGAAATAGGACTGGTGAGTTCCGCCTTAGCAAAACTTAGAGGCGCTGCGCTGCGGAGTTTTTTTTTTTTAATTTACCTTCATCAGTTTTGCTTTGGCAGTTAACTGTACGAACCGAACTGATCTTGTTGACTAACGGACATCTTACCTTGCGTGCTTCTTTATTAGGAAATTTCTGAAGCCATGTTTGAAGGACAGAGTTCCTCTTTACTTTATAGAATCTGCTCTCTTCGCTGAGCATGATTAACTGTTTGCTGTGCGTTTAGAAAACACGCCTAGTTAGATACCACCCATATAGCGTCAATTTTGCTGATATAACAGCATTGCTTTGCTCCGGCAGTCTCATAAGTTTTTTAGATTATTATGCTTAACCACTTTTTGTTTATAAAGATTGGGGATTTATCCTATAAAGTAATTCCGTATTATTACATATCCAATATTAATTTACAATAGTTTCACTTAGTAGAAAAACTCGAAGTTATCTTATTTTTAAAAGTCCGTTTGTCACGCTGAATGAGCGTACCAGCAACCGACGTTATTATTGTTTGTTGCTTATCAATTAATTCGATCTAATTTAGCAAATGCAATAAATTGTCTCGTAATTTAAATTTCAGCATACTACTACATTATAATGTTTGGAGCTACACAGCACATTTTAGGGCCAATATGTTTAATGATCATTCAGAGATTGTTCTTAAACAAATATGAACAATTACTGCCGTTCGGATGTTTTTATCCCTATGACCCTTTTAATAACTGGTTCATATACATGTGCACATATGTATTCCAAGCGGTCAATAGTAAGTTTTTACAATAGCTTGTTATTGTACATTTGATCGAATATCACGTTATGATTATATCATTTTCTTATAGTGTACTACATGGTTTTCGCTTTTATTGGTTGCGAAAGTATGTTGTTAATATTTTGCGCTATTATCGTGTCAGAATTTTCAATATTAAGAGAAGATTTGATTAACGTATCCCCTATTGGAAAGGATCGTTTAAACAATGAAACAACACTTAAATCAACAACGAACCGTAGATACACCTGTATAACGATTCAAACATTTGTTCGTGAACATCAACGTCTTATAAGGTAAATGAAAATATTTATAATATATCGTAACGGTATCGTAATCAAACACAATCAATGAAAACTAGAAAGGAATGAACAATCAAACGGAGGAACGGTTTTGTTTACGTCACTTTTCGAAAAAAAAAGGCTACAAAGCTTGTTATCATTACAGTATTAAGGAATTACAGGAAGAACAGGACCCAATTGTTAAAGTAAATTATGATAGCATGATTCAATAACGTCGTTTTCAAGTAAAATATATTAAATAAAAAAAAATTGTCAACTTTATGAGACCTTTCTTGAAGGTATCACATACAAAATCGTCACTTTCTTCAAATTCATCATCTATGAAATCCTACATTATGATCTTTTCCAAATTACAGTGTCCATAAGGGTTACTAAAGTTTTAATTCACATATTAATATGTGGTTGAGCGATTCGTGTATATAAAATCATCCATGACCACAATGAGGTTATTAAATCAATGAAACCTCATTTGTCGGTTCGCTGGCCGCCTCTGTTTCTGACAAATAGCAGGGATAGCGGGAGACTGCATCGTCCTTTAACACTAGATTTATCGACAACTTTTTTTATGGTTCTCTTTTATTATTATCGTATTCATATTTATCCTGTTTTGCAATAAAATGTATAGAATGATGTCGCCAGAGGCAGTGTAAAAGAATAAAAAAGTTGAACTCATATTAGTATACGAAAGTTTTTATCTAGGTAGGGTTCTTCCACCAAATGGGTCCGGTAAGTTTAGTGTTAATAAATTTTCAATGCATTTTCGTTTTTTTTTGTCACCGCTCACAACTGCTTAATTTTTTCACTTCGATTTCCTAGCACTTATGTTCTCCCGTGCACGCGCTACTTTTATCATATAACGCTTTTTTTAACCGCAACACTGCTGTGCCTCATCTTGCACCGCTGCTGCTCCCACCACGAGAACCTGCCGAACCTTCCCTCTGTCGCCCGCTTCGCTCGCTGTTCGTGTTGGTGTTGAGGTTCTAGTTTTCCACAGGTAAGGTGCTTTTTTTGTCTTTTATACCGCATCGCTGTATTTTTATTTTATATTACTTCGCCACTAATATTATCTCAACCTATTCTTTCGCCTGTTTCACGCCATTTCATTACAATTCATGGTCCTTCAAGCCGGATTTTGAATCAATTTTATCTGTTTTGCACAATGGGATTGCATAGATACCTGACATTATATTACGAAAGTATCTAAACCATTAAATGTAATTTAACCCTTAACGATCGAATGCCGCCATATATGAGATATTATATAAAATTAAAAAAGGGTATGACTTTTGACAGACATCATAACGTTTCACAGGAAGCAAGTTTTTTTCGACTTCGTTTGTGCACACGAATATCAGAGATAACCGCTAGTTGTTTTTTCTGGACATTTTAAGTTGAAATATTAAATTATTTACAAATTTGTGGATCAAGTTGTCGTCATGCCAAAAATACGCTCATTCGTTAAGGGTTAATTGTACCATTATAAATTTTTCCAAAATGTAATGAAGATATTATTAAATTAAGAAGTACCTTTCTACATTCGTATATAATATAAATTATTATTATTGAATTTAAGGATGGCAGATCAGTTAGATGGCATATTCAACGGAATAGTCATGGTTAATGTGCTATGTGTGACCATTATAACATGCTTTTTTGGATTCGCGACATCGGTAAGATAATGCCAAACTGTTTATTGTGATTAAAGAATTGAAGTAATATATAATTTAATCCAGCAGCTACAAATTAGGTTTATAAAGCCTATCTAACGTGGGCTTTTAATTTCATCTTTTGAAAATATGTAAATTAATTTGATGTTACTGATTAAGATTATTTAGTCGGATTAACAACTTTGCGTTTACTTTTTGCAGATAGCTCGTGGTATGATCGAAACGGCTAACAACGCTGTCGGTGTTTTAGTGACATTGTTCCCAGTATATGTTTTTTGTTTTTTTGGAGAAATGTTGAAAAAAGAGGTATGAATGCTTCGCCTTACACTTGCCAAAAAAATATAATTGAAATAAAAAAAAAATCATTTACAAGCATATGTCTTTTTAATTATTACAAAGTTTTAGCGTTTGTTTGTTTGCCATAGTCACATTGTTGTAAGTCTAATTCTGTAACTACTTATTAGTTACTGCGTTTTATATACACGAAAATAAATAGATGTGAATTGCTTCAGGTGGCCTAGTGCAGAGGATACGTTTTTTGATTGGCCTTATTGGAGGAAATCAGGCTTAAGTCGAACTAGCGGTATGCTTCGGTGTCTTTTGCATTAAACTAAAGCCTTTTTAGGTTATTTTTAGGTCAGGGTTATGTCATTGAAATTATTAAACGAAAAGAAATGATGTTACTCAAAATACTATTTAAAAAATATCCACCAATTCACTACAGAGCATTTTGTATCTTTGCATTTGAATAGTTTGCGCTTGTGTTATAAGATGGAGGTACCAATGATAATCTGTCACGTTAACAGCAGCGCTGTGATCCGTCAAGCATTTGAGACATGAGGAACCAGAAAGTTCGAGGTTTTTTTAGTTATGTATGGTCAATTATAAAAAAATAACAAAATGGAATCTATCAATACAATTCAACATTTATTGGATAAGTTATAAAATATTATTATAATGTTTAACATCTACGGCTTCATTGAAGTTTAACACCATGTGTCAATTGCCTATTAATTATAAAATAACTTTCAAGAGTTTGGCTGTAGCAGACTCGGCGTATGAAAATTTGTGGTATAATGGGGATGTCAGTTACCAAAAAGTGATAATGTTGGTAATCTTAAGGTAAGTCAACAATAAAATATATTGCGTAAGGTCAGGGTGTCATTTTAACTAGTAGTTTTTTTAGATTCGATTACAGTTGATAAATTTCTATTCTGATCATTGTTGTTTTAACTATCTATTTCTTGTCTAGTATTGTTTTATTTATGAATATAAATATATATTAAACCCAAAGTTCCTAGTCTTACAAACTTTGTAATTTTAGGTTTTCTATTCACTCTTTTGGGTAGCAATGCCTATTGTTAATTGTTGTTATATTATTTTCACAGAGCGCAGCGGCCATGTTGTTTAACTTTGTTGAAGCACGCACCGGTAACGCTTAAAATGTTCACAAAGGTATTCAGCTGATTAAGTAATTGTTGCAAATGGCATTAGGGTTATATTTAAACGAACAGTGTTATCTCGTTGAACCATCCGATTGGATAAATCGAGAACGCGTTGTATTTGTTTCTGTTGAAGTGTTTGTAATGTTGCAGCCAGTAAATGTATAATCGATACATTAACATGATAATAACTGTATAAGAGACATTTTGATTGGTCAAAATTACGTGATAATCTATTGATTCAGTTACAAGCATTGGTTAAAATTGACGGATTGCAACAGCTATACCTGTATTTTAATCTCACAAATGTGAAATAAAATATCAATTAATTGTTGTTATAAAGTTTACCTGTTTGTTGTGAAATGCTTTTTTTTGGAAATTTTGTATATTTTTGTTCTTATCTATTATTATTTCAGGTACTAAGCTCTACGTGGTCTTATATCTCGGTAATAAGAAGCGTTTATTCAGATGATTAAATCCCTCACTAATGAAGATCAAGCAACCGTTGCTGTAACTTTACTTTTCTTTGAATTGCAGCTCCTTCATTTAATAATACTTTTCAGGCAATTTATTATCACCTTTTGTTAATATAAAATAAAAGTGAGTAAAATGTCCGAAATTTTTTTCAATTTTATTTTACGAGTATAATTGTACTATGAATCGAGACTCAAACTCAAAACTATCTTTCAATCGTTTTGTATTATTTTATTCAAAGTCTAATAATATTTTAAGGGTACGTGTAGACAATGGGTACCATGAAAGAGTTTTTTGTTTGCATTTTTTTAGTTTTTCATTATGCGGAAATCCATGACTCGATGATACAGAAAAAGAATTTGATAATTTCCGCTTTTTTTAATCCAAATATTGCGACTAAAATATAATCTAAATGATATATATATATTTAATACGATATATGTAACAACTCTTGAAGTTCGAATTGATATCATATTTTCGTCATAATATTTGAAATGAAACGAAGCGGGAATTATAATTTTTTTTATTCTCTTCTGTTTGTATAAATATTGTAGGACGCATAAGTGATATATCTCCTAACTGAATTTTCCTGGCATTTATACTAAATAATAGATAGAAAATAACGAATATCTAATGGTACTGATACTTCTAGCCAAAATTTCGATTGAAAAAACCGCACTTAGTTCTTAGTCTGTTCTTTCAAACGGAGGGCGCTATATGAACTGACGTAGAGAGCTATATGTTTATTTTTTATGCAGAAAATTCAAGATAGAAATTAAATTTATCAAAGACAGCTGAATACTTTCCAAATAATTTGTTTCTATTAAAAAAATGCATTAAATATTAGTACGATATCGTTTCTGTGGTAGGAATATGAAAATTTGTAGCGACTTACTATTTCAATTATAGATCAAAGTGTATATTATAAGTAAACCTTACTGAAAGCATATTTTATTCTTTGTAATTAAGTTTCATATAGCTCTATAGAAAAGAAGGGTTAATTATGAAAGACGTGAAAGCAGTACGCGGCAACACATCTGTCGGACATCATGTATTTTTTAAATTAAAATGGTTCAGTATAAAATTGTTTGTATTGAATTAATCTGATTCAACTTTTATATCAGAATTTTAATTATATAATAAATTCAATAACGATGTGCACGATAGCCAAGCTCCGAGCTATAAAGGCCATGCTAAGTATAGTACCCGGCATTTGAGTTGGCACTTCGGGAAAAAGAATAAGAATTACGGCAAAGGTCGGTTGGGTTCGTTTTTGTAGAGCGTTATCTCTGTCGCACATTCACGTCACTGAAATAGAGAAAGATAACGCTTTACAATACCAAACCAACATTATTATCGCTATTATTCGCGATGTGCCAAATCAAATGCTGGCTGCTGTATCGTAGGGAATTTATACCCCGTAAAGTAGCCCTTCTACTCATCCTTCTGTCCTTTTTATTAACTATTCTACCTTAAAAGAACGCATTCCGATACATTTGTGTGTTTCAATTAGTCTTATACCGTAAATTAAATATCTACTTAAATATCAGTCGAACTGATGCCCGCTGGGCGGCAGCCGAATGCCGGTGGGTGGGTTGACGATATCCTTTGTCTTTTGCGACTAAGAATATAAGACTTCAGGTTCGAGGTGGAGTACTACACGGTAATTTAGGTACGCCGTTCGTCTGCTCTGTAGTCTCGGGCTATTAAGAATACGACTAAGGTAAACTCTGTCTGTCGTTGAAGGTGACTAAAAGAGTATACGGTTGTTGTGGTTCTGGAGATAAGGACACCGAAGTCCACTCAGTGAGACAATGACCGACACACCTCGACCTTTGCCTTCGCGATTGCCAACGCGCGGGACGGTAACAAACCTCGCACACCGCGTACACTAGATACACCCGAATACCCGGGCGCTTCTCGCTCCCGCGTATTGCGTCACAGGCGAAAGATAGTCGCGGTAAGGGCCCGCGCCCCGACTTCGATTATTGCGTAGCTCACTACTTGACAGTCAGGGTAAGCCAGCTTCTCTGGCCAGCGTAATGTAGTGGGAGAGCTCACGGATCACCGGATCCGTGGGCCTGTTTCGATGATGCTGTAATAGTCGTCAATAAAACTAACAGCGCAAAATTCACCGAATCCAGGAGCAGCAGCAACACTTAGTGAGCCTGCGTCGGATGGCAAACACGAATTGGTCTCGTCTTTGCCGTAGAACAGCGAGAGTGCCATGGAAGGGTGCGCCCACCCCTGGGACGTGCTAACGCGCAGTGCAGAGGGGCCGGTGCGTTCCGTAGACCCCGGAGCTTCTCATTACGTACTGTCTGACCAACGAGGGTGTTTTAGTGTAGAATAATCCTGGCTCTCAAATATATGAGTGCCAGAACATGGCAATGCTGTTATGGCAGATTGACGTGTAGGATGGTAGCTGGCTGGACAGCTTCGACAAAATCCTATCACCATCCCAACTCCACTACTGATTTGGACAGGTAGTTGAACCCGGGGATCACCATGGCTAGCTGTAAACTGTTGCGCTATGGATGTAGTGGCATATTATTAGAAGAGTCACAGCTTGCATTGTGATTTCTGCTTTATCTTTTGCTTCACTGTTAAGAGTTTGATATTACCTATCATCATTTGTCATCGGTACATAAGTGTTATTCAGATTGGAAAAAATATTAAAATTAAAAAAAAAATCTTGTACGTAAATAAAATAAACTGATCGCTAAATCTTGCGTATAGTCAAAGTGGCAATTTAACTTGCAATGGATATTTGTGGGCGTCTATGCAATTTGTCATATAGTTTCAAGTCAGTAACGCGAAGCCTTGATCTGAACTATATTATAATGAATTATTTAAATGATTTTCCCGCAGAATTTGTGAAACCATTTGCGTTTTGTTTTAAACTGTTGAACAAAACGTATTTAAAATTCTTTAATTACGAATCTCAGGGTTATAAATATAACTGGAAATTTTATTTCTTCTTGCTTTTCCTACTTCTATTCAGTATTTCCATTTCATTTAATTTAAAACAATCGTTCGAGGAAGGTGCTACACCATTTGAGATTGCCAAAGCAATATCTTCTTTATTCTTAATTGTACAAGGTATGTTGAAGGTATGTTTATTACCAAATTGACGAGTTTATTCGAATAGTTTTTAAATTCCTCCATGTGAAACAAAAAAAACAAATACTATTACCGTTTGTAATTATTCTGACAATGTTAAAATTAATATGTTAATTAATTTAAGATTTAGTTTAACAATGTAAATTGTTAAATATGTTCAATACTTTAGTTGCGCCTTGACTATTGGCGTTCTATATTTTATTCTTTTGTATTTTATATTAAATTAAATATTTAAATCAAAAATTCTAGATCTTTAACATTAAATAGTAAAAATATTTTAATATGAATAATTGTAACATTTCCTGATGGACTGATTTGTCGATTCTTTAAAAATAAAAGTAGTCGTATTGGTTTCGGAAAGTGTATATAAAATATTTCGAGGCGAGTGATTTAGTGTGAATTGTGGTATCGTCGAGTGAAGAGCTAGTAAAGAATATTGTGATCTACTTCAGTGGTTTAATTTCTGAACACGATAGTTATTGCAATTATAATTATTATATGTTCAAATTTAAAAAAAATAAATAGAGTTGACTATAGTCATATAGTATTCATATATATCTGTGTTTTATTTTAAAGCATATAGTTCTTAATTTAGACTTTTGCGCTTTCAATGTTTCAATTTACCTTCAGGTATTTAAAGGATTTTTTTTTTATTTGTTTTATCCCTGAATATTGATTTTTATATTTAAAACTTCCTTACTTAATTCTATATTTGTTTTATAGCAATTTTAAAAATAATAATAATGTTATGGAAGCGAAAAGACATTGAGAATTTGGTTAATGATTTGAGCACAAAATGGAGGATATCAAATTTGACAGAGATGCAGGAACAAAATAGAAAGCGTTTCATGAAAAAGTTGCAATGGTGTCTTAGAAGTAAATGATAAATTACCTAGTTCATTATTTATTATTAGGTCATTGTATAAGGGCTTAAATGTTTATAGTTTATCATCAGAAAAGTTTAAAAATCTAACGCAACCCTTATTACTAAATATAGCATATCTGTTTTAATGTAATTTCAAACTTCATAGAAGAATATCATCAGCAAAGAAACTCTCCTTTAAGAACCAATACTGCATCCCTAAGGCATAGACCTATTGAAATCTAACGTAAGCACCGATATTGGTCGATCAGGTGTCTTCTGACATGGGGCGGTAAACGTCGTGGCGTCAGAGCGGCTTTGTCCGTTCGTAAGGGCTTAAAGGTTATTACTACCTCCGTGGCGCAAAGGCTTACCCCCTTGCCTTGCAACGCGGAAGCCCCGGGTTCGATTCCTGGGTCACTGAAGTAGTTGAGTCTAGATAGTGGTAGGATTTATTAAATCCGCCTGGCTAGCTACTACCCTCAATGTCAATCTGTCGCCATAACAGCATTGCTGTGTTCCGGAAGTCATATATACAAAATTGATGTCCATTTTGTTTTATCTGTTATAGACTTACATCCATAACCTATAAAACTAAAAGCCAAATATGATATAGAGATTGTAAATATATTTTATGTTATTGTTTGAAACTTTGATTTCCTTTGCTGACACTCTTGGCAAGCAGTATTTGTTTCGTCTAAAACATACATTATACTCGTAAAAATGATTTTATGTATGATACATATGTATATTTTAATTTCAGCATATAGCTATTTCGGTATTTTTGGAGCTATGCAACTCATTTGCGGGCCTATTGTTTACGTGACCATTTGCAGACTATTCTTAAACTTAAACGTCAGACTGTTGCTACCGTTTTGGTGTGCGTATCCGTATGACAATCGGGATATTTGGTTCAAATATTACGGCACGTATGCATTTCAAGTGCTGATAAGTAAGTTGTAAGGTATCATTTGAGGTAAAAAATTTTTTTTTAATATATATCTAATACTTATTCATGTTTTCCAGTGTTTCACTTAGTTTATGCATATATAGGTTGCGAATGCATAATGATAACATTTTCAGCGTGTCTCGTATCAGAATTTGCGATATTGAGAGAAGATTTGGTTAATGTAACTCCTATTAGAAGGAACAGTTTAGACAATGGAACAACACTTGGATTAGGAACAACTCGCGGAACATTTACGCGTATGTCGATCGAGACTTTTATTCGTGAACATCAACATTTATTAAGGTATTCGTAAATTTGTATGACGATTCAAATTTTTTCGGGTCTATATCGCGTAAATATTCATAACGTACGATACTCAATATTCCTCGACGTTTCGGCGCGAGTAGCACCGGCCGCGGTCGCGACCAGACTGCTGCGGCTCAGCGTGGTCTCCGTGACGCGATGATTTTAGTTCCTACCCTCGCTTGGTGTTTATCGTCTGTCACTGTGTATATTTACCCGATATGGATCCGAATAAAGTTTAAATTATGTGTACAGATCGTGGAATTTTATGATCGGTGTATTACATAGTCGTAGTCGGCTGATATACTATATCCTAAACAATTTTATCATTAACATTTTATATATTTACGATTAAAGTTTTTCATTTAGAACATTATTTCTTGTATTTATAATATTTTTTAAATTGTAATAAGTAGCGTAATTGCAAACAAATTGTTCATTGAAATGTTTATTATAATAAAAGAAATAATGAGATTTTCTTTTATAAATAATTATTTTTATGTCGAAGGCTCGCTGATCAGTTAGATGGTATATTCAACTGTATGGTTTTGGTTGATATGCTGTCCGTGACCATCGTGATGTGCTTTTTCGGATTCGCGGCCTCGGTAAGCTTTTTTTTTATTACCACTAATGTGCTCAA
>DWQX01004118.1:0-15803 GCA_018245475.1 Pharmacophagus antenor
TGGTATGTCTCTCCAAACTTTAACAATTGCACCGAAGTGTGTTTGGATGGATTTGGAGTGCTGAAAGAGGAAATTAAATTACATTTAAAAGTAAAAGTAGCTCAGCTCTAACTCATTACAACCTTTAAATTAAATTACATAATGTAACATATAAAAATCGCAATTAAATAATTTCATCACAAATAGAAATGTCTAAATTATCAGGTCACAACACTTTAACTTATTTACACAGAAATTGAAAATGTTGTTTCAGTAAAAAAAAAAAGCAATATTGCATGCAACGATTGTAAAAATATTAATGCTGGCAAGATAAAAAAATAAAACAAGAATTAATTTGCTAATTTCCGTTTTAATCACAAATACTATGATTAAAGTACAATCTCTAAGCGTTTCCCCTCTACACATAGTATCCTTGATTGATGTTGTGGGTTCGTCCACCCGGCGTTAACAGAAAATTAGGAAATTAATTTTTGTTTTATTTTGTTGTGGAGTTCCACAAACTAACACTTGAATCAAAAATTATAAAATGAAAAAAAAAATTGTTTGATAATTGTATTACAAAATGTTATGTTTTTTACAAGTTTGAAATTTCAATATAAGTAAATATTATGCTGAAAATAATAGACACAACACTTTACTCTTAGCCAATAGGTTGAGAAGCTATAAAATTTCCAAATTTTGCTATTAAATAAACAACTCAATATATCATTATAAACCTGTCAAGTACCTTGAAAATAAAAACAATTTAAACATAAAAATGCCATCTTAAAAGTTTAAGATAATTGAATTTTTTCTTTTGAATTATAATTGTAATTAAGGAACATCATGTTGTCAACTTACTCTTCTTTGGGTTTAATCTTTGGCAATTTTCTCACTGGTATTGAAGTTTTTGTGCAATTTGGGATGCTTTTCAATTTCACAATCTTGCTATTCACGTCTAACTTCGGTATTATATTAACTATGTTTGGGTTAGCCGAAGGTACTACAGGTTTTAGTACGATGTTATTCGCTGGTGCAACATACTGCTTACTTGTTTCATTCTTAGGCAAGAGAAAACTAGCCAACTTCAAATTATTCCCTACTACACTGCTATCAACTTTTTTCAGTACTTTTGGCTTTAACTCTATGCTCTCCTGGAGGTTATTTTCTATTTTGCCGCTATTCTCATAAAAGCTTTTTAAGCTATCGCTGACTGGTTTTTGTGCGCTTTCATCATTTTGTGTAATAACATACGGTCTGGGCTGCAAAGTATTAGGTATTAATCATTTACATTAATAAACAAATAAATAGAAAAACTGCGAAATAATTAATTGCGTCAATACCTGACTAACGCTTGGATTTTGGATCACGTAAACAGGTGTATATTGACATGAATTGATTATGATATTCTCTGCCGAAGAGTTCATAATTATTAAATTGACAAATAATAATAACACCTACATTGACTTAATTATGATAATCAATAAAAATAGAAATAAAAAGATCTTTGTTGAATGTTCTATGACGTTTACTTTTTGGTTCGGTAATAGCGATTTACGCTTTCATGTTTATACAGATACAAATTTAATTTTATTTATATATTTTAAGCCGTTCTATTTATATAGCTATAGCACTACCAATTCTTCATTAGTCTTAAGGTTGAATCCATATTTCTCTTAAATAATAACTAAAATGAATACGAACCTTACACGAATTTCTGAACGTTAAAATGTGGCGTATGTACTTGGAAATGAACAATATTATCGATGACTTAAAAATATTTAGCATTAATTTAATTACTTTAATTATTTAGAACAAAAAGTATACATATTTGTTTATTTATAATGTTAAATAAAAATTTACTTATCATTTTTCAAATAGTATTTTCATTTTTTTTATAGAGCAACAATAAACTTTAATAACCAAAGACAACCTAACCTGTTTTCTTTCTTTAGGGCTAAGCTTTGTAAAGTTAAGGTGAATATAGAGAACGATTATTTAAAAAAATTAAAAGTATTTAAATTTGTATGTTTTATTAATTTCTAATTACTTTTATTCGTTACTCTATATTAATAAATTATTTTTAAGCATCTTTTTGTTTATTGACGATGATATTTTCAAGCCACGTGCGAGGTGCGGTTAGTAATTCTGAATTTTGGTTTCAGGCGTCAACATGACGAATTCTAAGGGTTATCGCCGCGGTACGAGGGACTTGTTCGCCCGCAAGTTCCGTACACATGGAACCATACCGCTTTCCACTTATATGAAAGTTTACAAAGTTGGAGACATCGTTGACATTAGGGTATGTAAAGATTTGAATAAGTACAACATTCAAGATTAAATATTCCAACAAGATACTATAAACGGATTAAGTGGCTTTGAAGTAATTAATTGCAGTACCTACTACATTGCAAATCATGTATATTGTTAGTTTGATGAACATGTTTTCCCATATTAAAATCTGTTATAATTATAAAATTTATATTTACTTCATAGGCAATTGGCTACCACTTGATCTCAATTCAATATTATGTTGTCTGAGATAATAGATGGTAAAGAGCATAAGAATACTCTGGCTTTCTCATTTATTACTTGGAACAGTACTGCTGTTACAGCGGCAGGTTGGTATTAAGACTTGTAGCCAGCCTGGTGGGTTGCAAAATACCACCACCATCCAAACTTCAATTACCTTTAGGACCTAGTTATTGAATCCTAGACTTCCACGTTACAAGGCAAGTGCTAAACAACTACTGCACTACAAAGGAGGCAATTGTATAGTTACAGGATTTATATACCTGTATTTTTATTAGTTTCGACTTAACAACTTTTTTAACAGCTAAGCAGTTACAGTACTGAAAAATAATAAAAGTAGACATTAATGAGAGCTGATGACGAAAATTAGTTTCTGTATGGAGTTTATACAATGCTATGCTTCAATTCAACAAAAGTGTAAATCTACAATAATAATTTAAAGACTGCCCTTAAATTTCTTGCCTGGTTATTCTCAGGAAGGTCTACATTACACCTGTATTAGAATCACTGATTTTTCAAAAGTGTGTACATGGGCAGGATTGAATAAAATATGTTTCGAAAATTAATAAAGTAAACAAAATATAATTTATTTATTATTGTCTTAATGTAACAATGGAGAGGGGGGTCCCTGGGGCTGTAACCTGTGACATCTAAGGATGTCACATGTAGTGGTGAAACATGTCGAGATTGTATTTGTTGTAGTGTTCATAGTTAACAAAGTTTAATTTAGCAATAATTTGTTTTGTTTAGTCAAGCGAGTATGCAAAGTAACAATTATTCATTAAATTGTTTGATTAAATAGTAATATCTGTTTTCACAGGGTAATGGTGCAGTCCAAAAGGGTATGCCACACAAAGTGTACCATGGTAAGACGGGGCGCGTATACAACGTGACGGCGCACGCTCTGGGCGTGATCGTGAACAAGCGCGTGCGCGGCCGCATCCTCCCCAAGAGGATCAACATCCGCGTTGAACACGTCAAGCACTCCAAGTGCAGGCAGGACTTCCTTAAACGCGTGAAGGAGAACGAGAGGCTCCTGAAAGAGGCCAAGGCCGCCGGCACGATCGTCAAGCTCAAAAGGCAGCCAGAGCCACCGAAGGCGGCGCACATTGTCAACGGAGCTGAGAAACCAATCCTGCTGGCTCCGATCCCATACGAGTTTGTAGCTTAAATTGGAATAAACTATTTTTAAGAAATATCTCTGTTTTATTCCTTTTGAATAATTTTTTATGATAATATAATGTTTATTTTGCACTACAATTTCTGAGTTAATAGTATATTGTTGATGTTTCAAATCTGAATATGCCAATTGCCTGTATTCTTAATGTCATATTAAATTAATAGTGTCTTATTAACACTTGCAACTCGAAATTAAATACTATACTACTACTATTATTAAGATATTGTAATTACTTACAATTTCGCTTTTGTATCTTTCCACTATGACAGACAACATGACACCAGAAACAAAACAGCCATACCTCTATAATCACCTTGCTCGTTCCCACACAAATGATACTTTTATAATCTACTCACACTTATGATTTAAAGATGTATTATATCATTGGCACGTGTGTTACAATATAAAAGTTTACATTGTATAAGCTTTGATAGATTTGACTTGCCGAATGAGTAGTATGAATGCTTTAGTATGATGTATAATTTCTTGGCCTCAAACGGTAATAGTATGAGCTTCATGGAGTCTGTTTAATTTAAGTCAGTCAACAGTACACTAATTAAAGATAGATATTTCTTCTTATCAGTACATAGCCTCTTTGGCATAGGAGAAAACAGAATTGAGACCCTCAAATTGCGTAGTATATTTTTTATTTAATCTGTCTCAAAAAGTTGAAGTAGACAATGCTATAATATTATATTTTAATTTACTATTAAATAGGTTTTTTTTTGGCACTACATTGCCCGCCATTATAGTGAATTATTATGCCTCATGACGACGGGCGATATAGCTATAACTTGCATTAACAGGAATAATCGACGTTTAATAAATTCATGTATACATAGTACATTGTAATATTCTCGAAAAAATCGTTATCACAATTAATATAATCGATATTTAATATATAGAAAAGTAGACAAAGTGACTGCTTAGAGCAATCTAGTGTTAGTATATAATTTACTACTTAACTTTTTGTTAGTATCATATTTGCATTACAAAAAACTTTATGAAAAGATATGACGTGATTGATAACCAATGGGTTAGGAAATAAAACGAAAGTTACAAGAAAATCACAATAATTAATTTTCTCACGATCGATATTTACAAGTTGAATGATAATCTAAAATGAATAATAATCAATGATCGAGAAATCCTAAACAATCTCAATAACACGCCAGCTTAACGTTAACAAACTGGCACGCCAGACTGATCGCTGCCAAATGCCAACTTAGATATATAAATAACTATGTTTAGTGAAACTTAACAACTAGCGTCTCTCGACTGATAGAACAATATGTAACCAGTTTCGGACGATTTCTGTATGTCGGAGGTTAGGCCGTAAAAGTCTTCTATAGCGGACGCTTCGATTTTCTGTAACAAGAAAAGTTCTTAGAATATATAATCATAGACGTATTGAATTAATTGGTATGAATTTATAAAAATTATATATCTAACAATAAGTTTCTTATAAGGGGCGATTACATATGGGCCAAAATTGTGATGGAGTTGATGTAAATAAGCCGCTATATATAATCCGTATATAGCGGTTACACATATAATATTATTTCAATAAGAATTACAAAATCTTTAAATGCATTTGTTGACAAAATAATTGCAATTCTCTTCATTCAAAAACCTGTGAATCTGTATACGATATAGAACGCACAATGATGACCATAGACAACAGACAATTTTAGCATTACTTTTAGCGGCAAAAATATTTTTCATTTGGCATATGAATTTCGTAGATAGTAAAGTTCTGTATTGCTTAATAAGTAATCATGCATTTAAGGATTAAATCTGCCTGTAAGTGGTTGTTAGGCAACGATTTATTATTAAACATTCCACCTCCATTTTGTCCCAAGTACAGTTATATAATCACCATATTTTCAATGGTGCGATATATTAAACACTCTCCAGACGTCATTAAAAAAAAAAACTTTTGGTCGCGTAATGATTCGAAATAAACAATTACATTTGAAATAATTTTCAGCTTCACAAATTTTAAATGCAATCCAGACGTAGCCTCCGTGGAGTGAGTGATTTACCCACTTGCCATGTAACGCGGTGGGCCCAAGATCGATTTTCGGTCCACAGGAGTAGTGAAATCGGAACACTGGTAGGGTTTTCCCAACCCGTTTGGTTAGCTAACACCCTCAATCTGAAGGCATAACAGCGCTACTGTGTTCCGGCAGTCGTACATGCGAGAGCCAGAAGCATCCTGGGCGAACATGCGATCTAAGGCCTCATTGTCACTTAACATCAGGCGATACAGAGGCCAAGTGTTATCTCACAACAGATAAAAGTTTAACAAACACGTGTCCATCTCACATCAACCATGTCGTCGTCAAAGAGCAGCCAGAAGCCGTGGCTCTTCACGATGCTGATGTAATGGCCGCGATTGGGCCCGGAGCCGCAGTGCACCACCACCGCCACCAGGTCGTACAGCCGGTCAGGGTTCACCGCGTCGTCTGACTGTTGTATACACATAACAATAAGGATAGTGTTCTTGCTTATATGTCCTAAAGACCATACGGGCGAGGGATTTCGGGGTATGGAGGAGGGGGGGGGGAGGGCGACCTGCAATAAACATATATTGAATACTAAATTGAAATGACATTGTAACGGAACAACCATAGATGAAACTCAAATTCTCTCCATTAAATAGCATCTGTGCAATCAATTTCAATCGTAAATTGTTTGACTCCTGACATTTCGCAACGCGCCCTCTTCTGACAACTGACAAGAAACCCAAGGGGGTTAGTTTTTTTTTTGTGATCGTACTTGTAAGAAGTTTAGTATAGTAATATACGTTGGAATTTTTTATTTTGTTTTTATACCGGCTAGTGGATATAGTGTCAATGACCCTCACACCACACTAAAGTGTGTGTTGATGTTTTTTTGTTTATCAGATGTATTGCAGTTAGCAATCTGTACTTGGAGAGAGAAACCTTTTCGTGTCTGGCCCTTTTCATTTAATTTCTGGCGGTTTATTCGCGATGGAACATTTAATAGACCAAGACATAAATTAATTTTTCGATAAAATATTTTTTTATAAATTAAAAATCTATGAAATCTTATTTAATTTCTCTTATTCCCATTTATCTCAATTATAAAATTTTCTCCGCCACCCAACAACATATGAACGCAGGTTGCTGACCATTTATCTATATGTTAAGTATGTATGTTCCAAGGCATTTTATTATTGAAGTGCTTATTTTTATAACCAATGATGTTTTCTATGATATTTTTTCTAAAACATCCTTGCTTTTAAGTACTTTTCGATATCAGTTTTGTTAGTATTGCTGCAAGCTCGAGTGCCTCCATGGCGCAGTGGTTTACTCACTTGCCTTTTGACGCGGAGGTCCCGGTCTCGATTAATGGGCCACAGGAGTTCTACAGTCGAGATGGTGGTAGGATTTTTGAAAAAATCCCGCCTAGTTAGCTACCACCCTCATGTCAACCTGTTGCCATAACAGCATCGCTGTGTTCCGGCAGTTAGACATATGTGAGCCAGAAATATTCTGGGCAACATAGCTTTATAATCTATGGTCTCATTGTCAATTAACATGATGTAGAATCGAATTCAAATGTTAGCCTATAACCGATAATAGAAATGGGCCGGTAGACGCCCACAGCTCGACACAGGACTGTCCCTGTGCTAACCGCATAAACACTTACAGTGTTAAACAGTCTCAGCTCCAACGGGAACACAACCCTGTGTGACACTTTGATGTGGCGGTTGTACTGCTCCATGTACTTGAAGCGTTTCAGGTGCAGCGCCAGTATGAGGGGCAGCTTCTTCACCCTCATCCGCTTCTGCGCCTCCTGGTAGCTGCTGCAGGTGTCGCACTTGAACTTGTTGTCGTTGCACAGCGTTTCGGTGTCGCTGAAACACTTCAGGCAGTGCGTTATGCTGGTGTTCTGGCCGACGTCCACCTGCGAAACGGAAACGAAAAGTTTTATTAATATTTATTTATTTATTTATTATATTATTATTTTCGGGCTCGGAAGTACGCAACTGGTATCATTGTCAGAGGCGGTACTCCCAAGCCCGAAACCCCGGAATACCACATTAAAGGGATATAATGAACAAAAATTAAAAAATCACAATTGATACAGAGTTTAAACATGACATGACTGTAAAGATAAAATAATAGTAAAAATGTTTGATAATATTTTATGTAGACGCGTGTGATTTATCAGAGAACGATATACATAAATAGATAATTTTAAAAGTAAACACTTAAATATATATTAAAAATCAGACACAGTACATACATTAAATGTTCATGACACTAATATTTGTCTCATGTTAATAGAACCCGGGACTCCCGGTGTAAGAAGTTATTACCATTAAACCAATGAGCCACTTATTGACGGATGTGCCTGCAGGACAACCTGAGCACTATATACGCATCTACATAACAAACTATTGGTACATGACATCATTTTTTTATTTTTATGGTTGTGTCAAAACTGCAGCAATCGTGATTTATTAATTTTAGTGCACTATGTTACTTAAACGGGTTATGCCGGAGTTCAGGGCATGGAAGTACTGCCACTAACTACTTTGAAAAATGCAGCTCTATGTGTCTTAATAACACAATTTAGTTAATAAGCGACTGCTTTCTAAGTTACTGTAAGCTAAGAGAATCCACCTGTAAATCGAAAAAGTGCTCATCTTTGCTGCTGACCGTCTCGCAATTTAGGCACCTCGTCTCACTGGTGAGTGTGCCCTGGAATATCTCATGCACCCACGTGGGTTCTGTGCTTTGTGGCACTGTGCCGTTGCATGTTACACCCTCACCGGCAGGCTTTTGAAGCTTCAAAGTGTTTTGGTTGCGTTCCGCTGAATTAAAATCACATTTTGTCGTTTAGAAAAAAGTTTAATGTTATATGTATTTATCAATGATTACATGTGCTTACCTAAAATAATCTCATTAATGTGATTAATCAAAAAATTTAAAAATTCGTGCGCATCCTGTTGCATATAGTTATCAAATTCTTCTGTGAAATAAAAAAAAATTATGAACATTATTGACATAAAAATCAATGGGAATTATAATAGAAATAGCCTGAATGATAATGACTACAGCAAAGTAAATTTCGTTTAAGAAATTACTCAAAACCATTACCTTTTTCTTTTCTTAACCTTGCTATAAACTTTTTGGGTGCTATAGAACCCACTTTTTTCTTTTGTGTAGCAATGCTATAAAATAAATCTGCTAAGCATGTTAACAAAGTTTCTTTTGTTCTTTTATTTTTTGCCTTATATTCTAGTACTCTCTCTCTAAAAGGCCGACAGAAATATAATGCTTGCAACACAGAATTGCTATAGCAAGTGTTGCCAAACTGAAACAATTAAAATTTAAATAAATTCATAGGATAGTGACTACTAATTTCACTAATGTAGTTGTACTATTTCCTAAATCTGTTAAAGCTTGTTTTAGTAAATATACTATTTTTATATCTCAAGAAAATAAATGCTATTGGTATTCACCATTATCCAGTTTCTTCAAAAATAGAATAGAATTTAAAGGTATGGACTCAAATCCAATTCATAAACATTGTAGATATCAGGATTAATTAAATTACAGATAACCAAGAATTAGACCATAGATAAAATGTATTATGAAAAGTTTAACCATAATTCATTGCTGTAAAAAGAAAATTACTACTGTAGCTTATTTATTGAACAAATCCTATTACATTGTTGAGTATAAAAATTAAATAAATGATTTATTCTCTTTAACAGGTTCATTATACAGCCTGAATTCACTGTCCGCACATTTGTGCAGGCCTGCTTTTGATGCTTGATCCCATTAAAAATGGAAAATTATAATTTAAATGCCTCTGTGGTGAACTTAGATAGATTACTGTATGCCTTTTGACACGAAGGTCACACGAATAGTGGAATTGGGAAGGTTTTTAACAAGCCCTCTAGCTAGCTACTATCATAAATTTCAATCATTTACTATAACAGCATTGCTATGTTTTGCAGTCAAACATATAAGAATTATAGTATTTTGAGCAAGAAAATTTCTTAATATCTTATTATAATGAGATTAAATGTTTGTTGATAAATTAAAAAAAACATGTATAAATATTATGTTAAATGTCATTTTAAACTATTATGTTTACTTTCTTTTGAATGTGCACCATAATTTCAATAAATCATGTTAGCACTTGTATGTAATCACATTATAAGATTACAGTGTTCTCTATAACATGAAGTTGAATTTGTCATTTTGAAAAGACCACTTATTCCTTAATCCCTAATAAACATTATGAGATTTAAATATAACAACACAAGTGTAAGTATATTTACATGTATTAAATATTCATTATTTACTTAAAATATTTAAAATGGATAACACAAAATTAATAAATAAAATAGACAAAACAATACATTGCAATCTAAAAATCCCATTAGATTAAATCTCATTAGATTCCTATTGCACACAAATAACTGCAAAATGTAGGTGGATTTTTTAATATTAATTGAATAACTAAGCAGTACATAAATAATTTTTTTCATAATGTAAAAGAAAATTTATGAAAAATTATGTAGATATAAGGAAGGAAAATGAGGTAAAAGTGTTTGCACAAGTACTCAATTGATAAGAAATCAATAGATGACTAAGACATAACAATATCTAACAGCCATTTTATTTATCTATTGTGATATTGATAAATTGGAAATCATCAAGTACTTATGTAATACATAATTACAAATAATAAATTTCAAACATTTGAGATTGCATATTACAATCAACAATGACTAACATTCTAAATAATAATAAAATAGTACAGGCAATAGCTTCTTAAACAGAATATGAATTTGAATTTTATAATAATATTAAGGAATGTACACCGATGCTGCTTTGATCATTTAGCAGTCGTTACTATTTTATTATTAGTATTACACCAATAGTATACTAAAGTTATTTATAGTGAAAATCTGTGAGCTTGCTCTTGAAATTATTCTTGATCATACAAGAAATGTGATTAGAAATTATTTATGTTTGATTTATAATTAAAATAAAAATTGATGTATAATTAAAATAAAAATAAAATATTTTTTTGTGTAAATGAGACTGTTTATATATACATAAAATGTATATATTGAATAAAAATATTTGCACATTGTACTTCAATTTCACTTATATATGGGATAGTTATTTTTAACAATAGCATTTCCAGCCATAAAGATTTCGTCACCACTAATCTAATCAAATTTAGTTGTATATCATAGGCGTAACGATGCATTGAAATAGGTTTTATTATCTATTGTTAATATTTTAATTGGATGTCTTTTAAGAGAGTATGATGTGTTTTATAAAATTATAACTTACATTAACTAAACCAAAATAATGCTCGTTAGGTGGAAACTGCTCTGACCCGATATCTTTTTCTAACTGTGATATATTTGCGCCCTGAAATAAACAATTACACATGACACACAACGCCGACACTAAAGCGATAATAAATATAAACAAATAATAAACTGCTAACACGTATACAATTTGAAAGTCATATATATACGAAGATAAATTAAACTATCTTTACTTTTCAGAATTAAGGATACTGCTAACGTATATACTCTTACCATTCTCTGTTGGAAATTAAGGCCAAGATCCTGACATATTGACATTTGCAATCTGGTTTTAGAGACTTTTAAAATGGAACACACAATTCAGGGACCCAGAAATACAACTTACAGCATCATTGTTATGTCTGAAAACATGTTTACTATATTAAACTAAACTAAATGAACCTGAGAAATGAAAACGAAAAGTCAATCATGTTCATGACAATCAATCAATTCAATGACAGTTTGAAATTTACGTATAAGAAAAAATACATAGATAATTTATTTTTATGCATCTGGTTTTTATTTTATTATTTGCAGTTTTTCAATTTAATTTTCTTCTAATTACAGTGGCGAAGTAATAATAAACTAAATTTTGTATCATTACCGATGAATTTTCATTAGCAGATTGTCAGTTGTTTTTAAATAATAATAAAGATGTGTAAGTAATACTTTAGCGTAACGTGATAAAATGTATTTTACACGGATCTCATGTGTAAAGAATAAATTATATGAATGAATAAAAAGTGAATAAAATTTATGGAAAATATCCCATAAATATTGTACCAATTAGCAGTTCTGGACTCGGTAGTAAAGCGGGCCATGAGACTGATTGGTATCCAAGCTTAACCATCTAAAACCATATAAATCAGCACTAGGTGGGATTGTGGTTAAGTATAAACTCATAAAATATAAGAAAGAAATATCGATATCAATGATATTATTCCCTAAATTTACAAGCATTTTTCGTTTTGTAATCTGTGCTTTGCAACTTGATCACTGACTTCCGCGCCCTACTTTATGAAAATTGAGATAAGAGCCGACCGTTCGAATCGAGATCCTTGTTCTGGAATAGGGAACAATCTGTTCAATCTGTGATCGTGGCAGGAAGTTTACGTGTTGAATATTGACGTGGCGGTCATAGCGACCCAGTTTTTTGTGGGTTGTTGAACTGAAACTCTGTAGCGCTTTTAAATCTGAAATTACAAGGCGCCGGTAACTTTACAATTTTATTTTACTATATGTTCGTTTTCTAATGATTTGTCACATTGTTTGTTTTTTATTTATATTAAAATTTTACTTCAACAGTTAAGATGTTGACTACCCTTTTCGTGGTTTTGGCTATATCGGCGGTTTTTGCTGGTGTCCCTAATCCAGAAGAAACGAAACGGTTGATGGACCATCTTTCTGACCAAGAACACTTCAGAAATGAGCATCATAACAAACAGTTTGACCACGACGCTTTCTTGGGTGAGGACCAGGCTAAGACATTCGACCAGTTGCCTCCTGAAGAGAGCAAGCGGAGGCTGGGGTAATTTTTTTTTATTATTAGATATAGCTTGACCACAATCCAACCTGAAGTTTTGATAAATTTCATTCTTATAAGATAAATTTAAAATGTAAGTCCTCACTGATTAATGTAATTGGGTGCCATTGGTTTGACCTAAATAAATGTGCATATAAGTTTAATGAAATTTAAATATTTATTACATAATGATCTGATTTTGTCCATTTATTATTTAGCTTTTGTTGCCTCAATTTATAGTTTAGTTATTTTATTAGCCTTATATAATATATTTAACATTAACTATTTGTAGGCATTTTGTATGACAACTAATGCAATTTTATTTGTATTATTTGCAATCATCAACATAAACTTATAAATGTGAGATATAAATTTGTGATCAAA
The DNA here is from genome assembly GCA_018245475.1 of Pharmacophagus antenor. Lineage (NCBI taxonomy): Eukaryota > Metazoa > Arthropoda > Insecta > Lepidoptera > Papilionidae > Pharmacophagus > Pharmacophagus antenor. The sequence goes on from DWQX01004118.1 coordinate 12,973, forward strand.
ATACTTGTTGATGCACATTATTATTGATTGGAAAATTACTGCTCTAGAAATTAATATTGTTATTTAATAATATATAAAAAAAAAGAGGATGTTATGAAAACATCCCAAAAAATATCCTTATTTAAATGAATCACTTATCAAGTGGTCGTGACGTCCAGTGACACCACAGTGGTGTTGTTTTGTTAGAAATGATAAGTAACTGATGAACAAATCCTTTACTGTCTTTAAAGCCAAAAACTGTTAAAAACACCATTTGTGCCTTTCGTTTTAGTTATAATACAGAACTTAAGCACGAATACTAAGAACCAATATTATATTTAATTTCTAGAAATTCATTAGAATGTTGTTGAAATATGCAGATATCAAAGTGTTAACTTAAAATATCTAAATAAGTTTGTCATTTGTATAATCATTAAAAATTTCACATAAATTTTGTTATGTATAAATAGTGTAATAGAAGAAATAGTGTAATAGAAGATTATTAATCTGCCGCAAACATTTTGCTTGCACAGTATATAGGTTAGAGATAAACTAAACAAACTAACCATTGTATACCATAAAGTATGTCATCATTGTATACCAATGATACATTCTTCTAAACACATATTGTTCCATGATATTTATACAATTGTGAAGGAAGTATTTAAAATGTTTGTTAAGATATGGGGTTTATAGAGAGTGATTAACTGTAATTTGCAGTAAATTGATTATATAACTATGTATATGCTTGAGGTCACCGACTTTCTTATCATATAGTGAAAACATTTTTTTATGAGGTTATTACCCTGCATTGGAACCATATCTTTCTTTTTTTATGAAACATATTCTTTCTAGAATAATTGTTGACAAGATTGATTCGGACAATGATGGTTTTGTTACACTTGTGGAGTTGAAAGATTGGATCCGTTACACACAGAAACGGTACATAGATGAGGATGTAGATAGACATTGGAAGCAGCACAACCCCGACAACAATGAACTCGTTACTTGGGAGGTATGATGAAACTTTCATATTACTTCTTTTATCCTTAAAATTGTATATCATATCATTTATCAACTAAAGCGTTACTTTCCGGAACTCCAAGATGACTAAATAAAACAAAAATTAATTTGCTAATGTCCGCTTTGAATAATCGCAAATACTGGAGCCTGGAAACCTTTACCAATCGGAATGATGATGTACAAGCATCATTATTACATAGTGTATTGGTGTTTATTTCATAGATTCTTTTTGCATATGAATGGATTATTGTAGGGATCTTTAAAACTCCTTATGTTTTAAAATTTTCTATTTTTTTTTGTTATGTACTGTTTCATTTAACTATTTATCCTTTTGATTTTGAATCAACTTTAGTGAAATTTTGGTTGTTTACTTAAAAAGTCTATTCACAATATGTGGTACTTATGGTGTTGACTTGATTCTGACTACAATTTCTAGCATTTAATTTACTAATCGTTACATTAACAGACGTACAGAAAGAATGTGTACGGTTTCATGGATGAAATGGATGATAAAGAGTTGAAGGCTCCCAACAGCGAGGGATTCACTTATTCAAACCTGCTCAAGAGAGACCGTAGGAGGTGGCATTATGCTGGTTAGTGTTACATTTTTGGTTTAAATCCCCAAGTGACATGTAAAATGTCATATTCTGCTCCATTCTAGAGTCTCATCTATTCCGGTTCCACTTATTTTTTACAAATTAGACGGTGTAGTATAATAGTAATAAGAGAAAATATGAAGTACATGATTAGCTTTTTTTTTAACTTTGGCATACTTTGATCTGCCTACCAGGCATCTGGCTCCTCTCAAGGCATTTTAATTTAGATTGTTCACTGCCTCTTCTAAGTATTAAACAATCACAAGGAAGCGATTTTTCATGTTGAGAATTCTTTAAATGTACTAACTATTATAGGAGACAACCAACTTGTTACATTTGATATGTCAAAAATATTTGTAAGTACTTCTCTGCATTAACGGTCATAAATATTTTTTTTTACGCTTTAAATATTTAGATGGAGTGTTATCTAATCATCAGTTTTGTTTGGCAGCAATATCCTAAATTTATATTATCACAAAAATGGTCTCTTTTTCTGTATTTATTCCATTTAATTAATTTCATTTTTTTTTTCTATATTAAGAAAACCAATAGCATTATCTATAAACTTATACTAAAAGTTTTATATTACATTTTAAGGCTAATTATATGTTTTCCTTAATATAATATTAAGTATATATTAGGAGGTGATTTTAAACATAAAAAAATAGAAAGTAAGTAGAGTGCATTGTGTAGGTAAAAAATATGAATAATTATATTAATCAATTTAAATGTATACGGTATATGTATATTTCTATTGCATAAATAAAAAATTAACATGTATTTGTTCCAAAAGACCATGAAAACATTATTGTCTTTTAAATTCGAGAACAAGTATTTTAATATAATATAATAGTACACATATAAATATTTTCTTATTTCGCAGACTTAAACCAAGATGATGCACTAAACAGGACAGAATTCGGTTACTTCTTGCATCCTGAAGACCATTCAGGCATGAGGGATGTGGTTGTTCTGGAAACCTTGGAAGACATAGACAAGGATAATGTGAGTATATAGAATAGTTTTGTTTGACGTAAAATATAAAATTTTTTATTTGCAATAATGTATCACAAGTGATACTATGAAGCATCTTGATTATTTATTATTGTTGTTATAATTTTAATAACAATTGCAGAGCTAGCTTGTGCCGAATGTTCATGATAATTATGGTTAGATCATAAGGAACAGCTCATATTTCTATTTTTCTTCTTTTCAGTTTTTCAAATTTTTTTT